>JAOTOM010003461.1:0-47500 GCA_034440615.1 Ashinkailepas kermadecensis
CCGGAAAATGTCGTCACCATCACCTGCTTGACATTCGATGGAAATACCGAGTGGACCAGGACGTGAAGCGGATCACTATCCTATCCATACGGATGTCCGATTGAAACGCCTAGCTTTTCGCATTGCATGGATTTGTTTGAGTTCATGTCGCATGCGATCTATATCACGTGTATGCGATGTGTGGTGGCCTGTGGGTGCCAAGTTACAAAACGCTTAGCCAACTCAAAAGTGTGGAAACATTTTGTGGATCAGAACTAGGTTCCAGCCACGTACGGACTTGCAAGGCATAAAAAGTAAACTGATACGAGTAGGGAAAGAAAAATAAAGTAGTCACCTAAGACTCTGATGCCCTTAAGTGCTTTCATCTGTCATAACTGCGGCTATCAGGTCGATATTGCAAGACAAACTACGGCTGTAAGGTTTGTTACTACGTAGCCATGCAGCCACCTGAGAGGAAGGTTGTGCAGTTGACGATGACAACTGCCAGATCGGTGTCTCACTCGTGCCCTTAGGTGGACACCTCCCAACATTCGATATTTCAATGGGTCCACTAGCAAGAATTGCCTCACATACAAACAAATCCAACCTAGAATGAGACAGCCATCGGTTTTGGAGTTTGTCATCCCCTTCCACTAATCGCATTACATTTATATTTATTTTTATTCCAAAGTAAAATGATTCCATTGAAGATCCAGAGAGGGTCCAACAAACCCAGGGACGGCTCGAACTCCCCGGCCGGCTAGAGTTTCCATCCATGCGTCATACCGTCATCCGCACTGGGCTGCACGGGTCTGCACGCAGAGCCGAGAGCCGAGACACCCGCGCCGCTCGAGGTCAACTGACGCAGCGACAGTCTCTATCAGGCAATAGACCCGCCCTCTGGCCACCAGTGTGGCGCGTCACTGCGCTGCCTTCGCCAGCCTCGGCGACTGACCGTGCTCGGCCGCGCCGCGTGCATGCCACGGAGGGTTGGTGGCGATACGTCGCTCGGACACGGCCCATTGGCCGCGCCGCGGCATACACGGGGTTGGTGTCGATCGTTCCCTTCGTGCATGCCACGCAGGGTTGGTGGCGATACGTCGCTCGGACACGGCCCATTGGCCGCGCCGCGTGCATGCCACGGAGGGTTGGTGGCGATACGTCGCTCGGACACGGCCCATTGGCCGCGCCGCGTGCATGCCACGGAGGGTTGGTGGCGATACGTCGCTCGGACACGGCCCATTGGCCGCGCCGCGTGCATGCCACGGAGGGTTGGTGGCGATACGTCGCTCGGACACGGCCCATTGGCCGCGCCGCGTGCATGCCACGGAGGGTTGGTGGCGATACGTCGCTCGGACACGGCCCATTGGCCGCGCCGCGTGCATGCCACGGAGGGTTGGTGGCGATACGTCGCTCGGACACGGCCCATTGGCTGTGGCCATGGAGCACGCTTATGATCAGTTGGTCTTGCAGTTCTCCGAAAATGATGCCATGCGATTCTAATAGCGATGTCAACTATTGATGCATTGTCCACATGCAAAAATACAGTTTGCTTTCACCTGCCTCCTATTTCGACAAGCTGAGAGGAAAAATTTAGGCGGGAGCAATTGCGAAATGTTTCCTACCATGGGTACAGCACAAATGGTCACCATCTAACGGTTGGCTTCAGACACATATGTTGCTTTACCTGAGGTGCCAAATGCCTCTTTGGTCCCGTTTTGCATAACATGGAATGCGATAACTTGGAAAGACCTGGGTAGTGGACAATATTTTACTGTTGTCCCACATGAATGGGCCAAGTTCAGCAGAAAAAGAAACTGGACAACATTATCTGCAGACATGGATGCAGCTGCAGATTAAAATCTATGAGAGGAATATCAAGCATGTGCAATTCGCGAGTATGAATAAATTTCTGAAGAATAAATTGACAACGGTAGCTCCAGCAAATCAGGATGTTGCACATCGTATGTTTTTGGTGACATGTTATCCAAGATTTTCACTGGTAAAAAATCAGAGTATGTTATATGTATGGTATGGTATACGTTACTGGTATGCAGAAATACCAGCTGATTTTACCAACGTCTATTGGTGTAAACATTCTAGTTATCCAGACATTAAACCGCGAATGTCCTTGACGCTGATGTTCTCGAATATAACGAATACAGCGCTATGAGGCCAGTTAAAAAAACCTGGTAAGATGTCCATTCATTTATTGTATTGTTATCAGCACTCACTAGTCTACTCATTCCTTCAATGGAAGCAGTCGTCCTAACATCCTACCTAATAGCCTGCCCACCTACCTACCTATCTACCTATTACCAGTAGTGGTCGGCACGCCTGCAAGACGAGACAAAACACTCCATTTCCTGCAAGGCTGACAAAGTATCAAGCTGTCATCTATTGGATGTCTTAAATAGCAAACATTTCACTTAAGCGTCAAGTGTTTTGATATGTTCATCACCTGCACCAATCCACTACCACAAAGACCTGATTCACCATGCTGAAAAGCACTGTGCAACAGCTTAACAGAAGCACACAATTCCTTATTCGCTGGTCATGCAAAGCATCACACTGAAGAATGAGGAAGCAAGAAACAAGGCAAACAATTCCTCCTTCTCCAATAACTGAGAGCAACCTGACATTCACACACGTGGATATGGCACCAACAGTGCAGCAATGGCCTACAACCTGACATTCACACACGTGGATATGGCACCAACAGTGCAGCAATGGCCTACAACCTGACATTCACACACGTGGATATGGCACCAACAGTGCAGCAATGGCCTACAACCTGACATTCACACACGTGGATATGGCACCAACAGTGCAGCAATGGCCTACAACCTGACATTCACACACGTGGATATGGCACCAACAGTGCAGCAATGGCCTACAACCTGACATTCACACACGTGGATATGGCACCAACAGTGCAGCAATGGCCTACAACCTGACATTCACACACGTGGATATGGCACCAACAGTGCAGCAATGGCCTACAACCTGACATTCACACACGTGGATATGGCACCAACAGTGCAGCAATGGCCTACAACCTGACATTCACACACGTGGATATGGCACCAACAGTGCAGCAATGGCCTACAACCTGACATTCACACACGTGGATATGGCACCAACAGTGCAGCAATGGCCTACAACCTGACATTCACACACGTGGATATGGCACCAACAGTGCAGCAATGGCCTACAATTGTCTGCCGGAATTCAAAGCAAGATGTGGCGATTAAATATGCGAAACTATAAAAAAAAATTATATCCTTTTTATGTTTTTATATAGCAAGAAAGCATGTAGCATATATATATATATATATATACATATATATATATATATATATATATATATATATATATGTGAGTGTGTGTGTGTGTGTGTATGTGTGTGTGTGTTTGTGTGTGTGAGTGTAGTCGTTTTGCCTTGGCTTTCATATTTGTAATATGCGCATGTATGAATACACGTACATTAGACAGGTGGGTATGTTTAGATATGATGGTATATTTGGTGGAGTGAATATGTCTAGATGTGAGATGTGGTACGCTTAGATCAGTAAGCACCTATGTCTAGATGTGGTATATTTAGATGTGGTATATTTAGAGGGCCACGATGCCTCGATTCATCGATGTGCAATGGTATACAACAACATTTTGCTTCCTGTAGGAAATTGTGAATTGGGCTTGCATGATCGACAAATGACCACCGCGCCACCAGGAAAATGAATGTCAAATTAAATTCCAGCAGCCAGCGAAACCATGACATAACACGACAAGAATGAGGAAGACATGGTAGCATACTCGGTATATCCGTCAGTGCGTGATTGCTTAGTTAAATTTTTTCAAGTACACAAATATGCACAACCAAAAGCATGTGTTCGGGGACATGATCACAATATGTACAATACATTAAACCTCCATGTGTGTGCTGACAGTCTGTTCAATCAGCCACCTCAATTTATGGATGCACTTATGTGATGGAACGTTGCGATTTGCTCCCACGAGCGACTGCCTTACCTGTGGGGCCATGGCGATAGCTTTGACAGGGGAACAGCTTCGGCTTCGGCAATCCAAGTCTCGCAAGCGGCGACAACCCCGCTTGGTACGCTGCCCTGACAACCTCGACCCCCACCGTCTGACACTGCTGCGAGCCGCGGCTCCGACACCACCGCTCCGAGCCGGTCACAACCCTCACCGCCTGCCCCCCGTCCACGTTCAGCGTCCGCACCTGTAGCGCCCACACCGTACTGCACGTGTGTCGGGCGCTGCGTGGCGAGTCGGCGGCGGCAGGAGGCGCGCGCGGCTGACCGTCCGCACCTGTAGACCGTCGGCAGGTATCTGGCGGCTGGCCGGCCGGCCGCCAGAGAGTGAGAGTGGCCGGCCGGCCGGCGGGCCCGTCCATAGCTCACCGGCCGGCGGACCCGTCCATAGCTCGCTGGTCTGGTGGGCCCGTCCATAGCTCGCTGGTCTGGTGGGCCCGTTCATAGCTCACTGGTCTGGTGGGCCCGTCCATAGCTTACCGGTCTGGTGGGACCGTCCATAGCTCACCGGTCTGGCGGGCCCGTCCATAGCTCACCGGCCGGCGGGCCCGTCCATAGCTCGCTGGTCTGGTGGACCCGTTCATAGCTCACTGGTCTGGTGGGCCTGTTCATAGCTCACTGGTCTGGTGGGCCCGTTCATAGCTCACTGGTATGGTGGGCCCGTTCATAGCTCACTGGTCTGGTGGGCCCGTCCATAGCTTATTGGTCTGGTGGGCCCGTCCATAGCTCACCGGTCTGGCGGGCCCGTCCATAGCTCACCGGCCGGTGGGCCCGTCCATAGCTCGCTGGTCTGGTGGGCCCGTTCATAGCTCACTGGTCTGGTGGGCCCGTTCATAGCTCACCGGTCTGGTGGGACCGTCCATAGTTTACCGGCCGGCGGGTCCGTCCATAGCTCGCCGGCCGGCGGACCCGTCCATAGCTCATTGGTATGGTGGGCCCGTCCGTAGCTCACCGGTCTGATGGGCCCGTCCATAGCTCACTGGTCTGGTGGGCCCGTTCATAGCTCACTGGTCTGGTGGGCCCGTTCATAGCTCACCGGCCGGCGGACCCGTCCATAGCTCACTGGTCTGGTGGGCCCGTTCATAGCTCACCGGTCTGGTGGACCCGTTCATAGCTCACCGGTCTGGTGGGCCCGTCCATAGCTCACCGACCGGCGGGTACGTCCATAGCTCAATTATATATATATATATATATATATATATATATATACTATCCTACCATAGCTCATATATCATATATGACGTCATATCATTGCGTCGATATATATTATCATTGATAGCTCATCCACCTAGCGGGCCCCTCCATACCTCATATATGGATAGCTCACCGGCCGGCGGGAAGAGTGGCCAAGTCCGAACGTGACCGGAGAGAGTGTCGGAGCAGTCGGAGATGTATGCGGGTGGGGAATCAGAAGCTGAAGTGGCTGATCAATGGTGGAGGAAAATTGGTCAGGCCATGTAGATTTTTTCACTCGCAGGCTTTTTTATAGAAAATTATCCCCAATTCTTGCCGGGGTGGCTGAATGAACCAGAGTTCTATTGCTAAGCAGAGCTTGTTGCATGAACCCTGGTCCCACGATTAGATCAATTAATCATAGTTCAATGGCAGAATTTTGAGCGAAAGTTTAATGTGCCATCAAAACACCGTCACGGCCTCCCCGGTCTCGGGCCAGTTGCCAACGGAACCTCCCAGCCGTGGGCTAAATGCGAGCGCGTGAAGCGACTCGAACACTGCCTTGCCAGGGCAGGGCAGACCAATGCGGGGCAGCGCTCTAACCAACTGAGCTACGGGGGCGGCGGTAGGCCCTGCTCATCTGTTAGTGTTGGGACCTCTGAAGTGCTCGCACACTGAAGTCATTTATTAAGCATAATTTGGCTGTCACAACTTCCAGCTTCCTTCAATTAACTCCAATTCAGGAGGCTAACCCAAGGCGTGCACAGAAAACATGTGTTCCCGACCCCTCCCTTCCATCGAAAGGTCTTTCCCTTCGAACGGAAAAAGGGGGTCGTTCAAGGAACGGTCGCGTGCTCCCTGCCCTTGATTTTTTTTCCAGCCGAAGACTCCTGAGTGTGTACGTTTGCAGGAATCGATATATACAACATGTTTACTTTCAACATGTGACATCATCCAGTCAGGATCGGTTATGAGCCACTCATGGAAGCAATGCTCCGAAAAGACCAAAGCTTTCCCTTCTCAATATTTGGCCTTTTATTGTAACGTCCCTTTCTACATCCGAACTGATGGCGTGCGTCCAGTCCTGATATTGCTATGCAGGCGCCGTCGCAGTTGTGGGGGTGTGCCACTCCGTCCGCGGCGGCACCGCTGATGTCCGGTGGCGCCAGTCGTTCCTGTGAAGGAAAACGTGCCGCTGCACGATCGGCCTCTCGGCCTCGGAAGCACCGGTCGCCCAGCTGCAGGTTACGTATCGTTCCGTGAACAACCACGACGACCGGTCAGTCTGCAGCCGTCGACGGACCGGCAGGCGGGGAACCAGCCGTGCACCGATCGGGAAAGTATCGTAACCGTTAAAAATGTGTTTTGCTTGTCAGAATGACTGACCTAGCCGCCTCCCAAGCGCGGCTGCACAGGTGTCCCGGCACTGAGGAAGAAAGGTGCACCAACTTGTGCCTCCGCCCCCTCCGACATTGTCCCGTCAACTCGGTTGCATAAGTGATGAAAAGATATTGCCAGGTGACGCCTTTTTGTCAGATCAGGGTGCTGTGTCCAACTCAGGAAAGATGCACGCAAACTTGCCGATGTGTGGTTTCCTGTGCCAGAATGTGGATACACTCCGATATGCATAGGTCCGAATAGATGAATGGATTTGATTTAAGGATTGTCGCAAAGGATGATGCAAGCAAGAGACATGCATGAATGTCTATGTACGGATGAGGAATTCGATAAATGAAACGAAAGGGGCACGGACGATATGCCTTTTCTTGCAATGAATTCGCGATGGCATGCACGTGCATCTCATGTAAATATTTGAGCTTTTTACGTAGCGCAGTAAACACAAATATAGCTTAGCTTCATGTGACAAGGCGCTGTCCTGTTATCGTTCCATATCGAAACCCACCTCAGGGTGTTAAAACGATTAGTGTCTTCAGCGAAAAAGATAATTTACCCTGCTGTACGTGATACGCAATGACACGTAATAACACGTGTATCACATATAGTTTATTTCCTCGGGATATTTGTTAATTGAAGCATCCTATGCTGCCAATAGGCATATTCAAGCTAAAAGAAATGCTTTATCGTTAACGAGCTTGGTCGGATCACTGGTTCAAAGCCTATTTGGCTATACTAACCCGGGCTGCTTTACAACTATTGGATACAGTGAAACGTTGGCATAACGGTAGAGGAACAGATGATTATGCGTCCACGATTTCGGTCCAGTTATCCACTTGGTCCTATGAAGATTGTACATTGGCAGCTCTTTGATGATGATGAGCGAAGGCAAAGCTAGTCGAGCGAGTCTACTCCCGCGTGCATGCAGCGATCTTAGCGTGTGCAGTCATCTTAGCCACCGGCCTGGTACTGTCCGGCCCGACCGTCGCGCTTTTGAAACCCAAATAACATATTTGTTAACGCGGTGAAGTTCTAATTCCTGGACTCAGAATTGGACCCGGTCTTTCGAAGTTGATTTTGAGCAATTTTCACGCAAATATGTTCTTTGAAATTCGAGTATTTTTCGTTCGAAAAGAAATGCGTACGATGAAGCTTAGTCGATGACGGTCCACTCGGCCCCGGCTAAGTGCCGGCCAGCTAGGCACCAGTTTCGTGTTATGACGCCGTGTCACGTGACCTGTGCACCCCGAGGCCGGGTCACCCCTTGACCGTTGTCAGCTGGATGGAGGGAGTCGCGCTGAACGGCTAAGTGCTACACAAACTGAGAGGGAAGGCTCCATGAAGGGTCGTGGAGCAGCGTGAGTGTGATACCCCTGTTAATTGGACAATTCAGCAGTAAGGTACAATCACCTCGCACGAACAGGCGAGTCAAACTTTGGCTAGTCTGCCATCGGCTTCGCCTGAATTATATTGTTTTTCAATGCGAATTTTCCGAAATTACAGGTACTATTTGCAAAATCGGGCTCCTCTGCCTATTACGTGGCACGCATTCCTAATTGGAATGCGCTCTGTGGGGTTGTCGAAATAGGCTTTACTTATTTCTAAAATTTGTGCACTTTCGCGGAAATTGGACGCAATATGGCGCATGTGTTGACGGACTGCCAAGACGGCGCAGCTGTGATCGGTGCACAAGTTCCCTGTTGCGTCGCAGTGGCCGGTCCTGTGCCTGGAGCATGGGAGAGCCATAGCCGCGGTCCACCTCTCGCCCCGGCTCGTCAAGCGCCCGCAATGACGCGCTATACTCGCACAGTAATAAAGGTCGCAGAAGACGAAGACAAAAACGGAAAGCAAAAACATGAAGTTGTGAGGGCTCTCCTGCCTGACGATTAACTTACAAAATTCCACTCTGGCTTCCTGAGAACTCTAAACTTATTATACGTTGCATGTTTACTTAGATGATGGAGGTGGGGTGGGGGTGGCAAGGGGTAGGATTGATTTCAAGGTAGTTTTTGGCTTTCATGTCAATGATGTCACAACCTGTGAATTAACACGCGCCCTGAAGGGCCTCTGAAAATTACGCGCACTGGAGGGGGAGGGGCGGATTCCGCCCCCTCCCCCCCCTAAGATCTCGGCTCCTATTAAAGCTGGAGTAACGAAATTCTCAGGGTGGATGTGTACGGTAGTGAACTCTATGGTGCGCAAATTTAATGACCTTAGATCAACATCTTCAAGGTCAAATGAGGTCACATATGTTTTAAAAAAAAAAAAAATTGCGTGGCTTGGCTTGTCATTGTTATGGATCGCTGTGATTGTGTTTAAATGCTCCAAAATGGGCATTAATGATGTTTTCGACATTACTAATGATGCAATACACATGCTAGACCCGGAATTTAACCTCAGGTCACCTATATAGCAGCATTTTATCAGGTCAGTTACCTGTTCCAGTTACCGGAACCGGGTCGCCCGCCCGACTGCTCCGTCGGGCGGCTCGGCGCAATCGGCTTCGTGAAGAAAGGAGTGAAGTACATGAATAAAGTATGGAAACGCTTGGGTACACAATGACAAACAGTAGTTTTCAGGATGTGTAGGGAGTAACATGCAAAGTGACATCAATCGCGTGACAGTCATTTGCATTTATGACAACATTCCAGTTGACCAAGTTTGGTGCCATTAGCCTGTCATGAACTTGACCTGACTTGACCTCGGTGACCTAACATGCCCTTGAAACAATATAGCACAACAATATAACCGGAAATTTCTAAGCAGGTACGCAAAAAATGGCGTATATCGACCGGTAAAATCTGGAGTTATGTACGAAAAACCGGAGGAGTAGGTGGATTTCACCCCCTCCCGTGCGCGTGTTAATATGGAAATGTGAAATTCTGATGATAATGATATGATCGATTTCTGTCGGTGATAACAATCGGATGAACTGAACAGGGACGATATTAATCATGCCATAGTGCCGCGGCGGGATCTTTGCCACCTATGCAACGTTCGTACTAGACAGTTTCAAAGACTCATCAACAATATTCACCTCCCAGGAAAAACGAACAAAAACGAAAACAAAGCAATCTGTGGCTGGTATTTATCGAGTGGGCTTATGAGGATGTTGGTTGTGAATGCCTATGCTTACTTTAAATAGTTGAATCACCCAGTCTCGGTGGGGGAGGGGGGTCATTATAAACCCCTCTAATCTCCAGACTGAGCGTCGCACGAAAACGAAAGAGGTGCCATCAGAAAACACTCGACGCGTAGGAACAGAAACGACACACACATTTGTCTCCTCTAAAAAAAAGTGACGTCACTAGATGGGTATGAGGTCACGATTGACGTCACATTTTTGGCTCTGGGAGTTCATTGTGGGGAAGTTCTTAAGCACACATAATTTTTGGAATCAGAAAATGAAGACGAAATGGACCGTGGTCCTAAAATGTTTGCCCACCGAAAAGTAATCTTTTAGTTTCTTGAAATTGGCAAAATATTGAGTTATCGATGGGGGGTTTATTTTTTTTCAATGGGTAGAGCGCACCGAGACATATTGTTTGAAGTAAGATTTACAAAGTGCTCATTTATTCAGAATCTTCGATGTTAGCTCCAATAGGAAAATTTGCAAAACACATGTCATGTAAAACGCACAAATTCAACAAAAATTTTGATGCGTTTTGTTGCGTCTCTAAGGATATGTAAACGATGAAAGTTTCATTCAAATATATTTATCTGTTAAAGCGTTGAAGACTGGTTGAACTTTTTTTTAGAGGTGTCCTCACCTAACCTTGACTAACACGATGACCGTGGATGATCTGGCGTCAAAATTCTCACACATGTCAAATTTATCTGGTATGTCAAATTTCGCCACCCGCCATTTTTTTCACGATCCGCGGAAAACATTTTGGGGGAGGGTAAAACTATCTCCCCGGAATGGCGCGGATTAACATGACCGTACCTTGACTTCAACAGTTCACCCTTCAGTATAGCAAACTATTTTCCTGCCGCCTGGAAAGAAAAGGGGTAATAATATCACTTGCCCTCTCCAATGAGAATGTTAAAGATGCATGCACAAGCTTAGGCTTGTGCAGAGCGTGCAGGTTCCACAGAGTGCAGATAACCACCAGTCATAGTCGAGTATAGCAGTATAGCATAGTACAGTACATCCAAGGTCTGGTGAGTCGATGAACTAACAGCACGCAGTCGAGTACCGCACAGTACAGTACCACCAAAGTCTGGCGAGTCGATGAGCTAACAGTACATAGTCGAGTACCGCACAACAAGGTGCGGTAAGTCGATGAACTAGCAGTACACAGTGGAATACAGCACAGTACAGTACTGCCAATATCTGGTAAGTCGTTTACCGTACGATATCATGAGAGCATAGTTGCTTCGAATGGAAATAATGCGTACGAAGGAAGAATACATTATGGGCAAATGCCATCCACACCGATGTCCGGCCAGTGGGGTCGATGCGAGGTTCAGAAGCACAATAACAATGACCAATAGACTGCGGATTAATTGCGATGGTCGATTTCGTGACCTCGATGAATACCAATGCGGCGAGTATAATGGAATATCGACAGCAAAAACAAGGGAATGCCGTCGACGTTCCGTGCGCTGAGTGTTTGCCATTCGTCCTCGATCTTCGACCAGATGCTCTTTGACGATGCCCAGCTGAGGTGTGTGATATTAATGGCATGAGGAACAGCTGAGGTGTGTGATGTTAGTGGCATGAGGAACAGCTGAGGTGTGTGATATTAATGGCATGAGGCCCAGCTGAGGTGTGTGGTGTTAATGGCATGAGGCACAGCTGAGGTGTGCGATATTAATGGCCTGCGGCCCAGCTGAGGTGTGTGATGTTAATGGCATGAGGCACAGCTGAGGTGTGTGATATTAATGGCATGAGGCCCAGCTGAGGTGTGTGGTATTAATGGCATGAGACCCAGCTGAGGCGTGCAGTATTAAGTACATGATGCCCAGCTGAGGTACGTGATATTAAAGGGATAAGGCCCAGTCGAGGTGTGTAGTATTAAAGGCATGAAGCCCAGCTGTGGTGTGCGGTATTAATGGCGTGAGGACTAGTTGAGGTGTGCAGTATTAATGGAATGAGGCCAACTGAGTTGTGCGGTATTAATGGCATGAGGCCCAGCTGAGGTGTGCGGTATTAATGGCATGAGGTCCATCTCAGGTGGGCGGTATTAATGACATGAGGCCCATCTGAGGTGTACCGTATTAATGCCATGAGGCCCAGCTGACGTGTGCGGTATTAGTGACATGAGGCCCAGCTGAGTTGTGCGGTATTAATGGCATGAGGCCCAGCTGAGGTGTGCGATAATAGTGACATGAGATCCAGCTGAGTTGCGTGGTGTTGATGGTATGAGGCCCAGTGGAGGTGTGCGGTATTAATGGCATGAGGCCCAGGCATGAGGCCCAGGCATGAGGCCCAGGCATGAGGCCAGGCATGAGGCCCAGGCATGAGGCCATGAGACCAATGGCACGGTATTTCCAATGACAGTCCGTCTTCTTGAGGTTCCATCGTGATTTTAAGCACCCGGCAGGACATGACCAAATGTTTTTAAACTCAAAGTCCAACTCGTTTATTTGAGAGCAATTCACCTGGTTAGTAAAACGGTTTTCAATGCCACGTCGAATACTAAAGCGTAATGGAAAGTAGGTGTACGATCAATTAAAAAAAAAAACACCCCAAAAAAAAAAAAAAAAAAAAAAAAAAAAACCCCCCCCAAACAAAAAAAATAACCCCACAAAAAACCCCCCCCCCCCACAAAAAAACCCCCCCCCAAAAAACAAAAAAAAAAAAAAAAACCCAGGAACAAAAACCCAAAAAAAAAAAAAAAAAAAAAAAAAAAAAAAAACGATTTTTCCGTGCAATTTTCGGCCCCGGGGACGACCCAAGTTTTAAGTGGCCCAAGTGCGAGCTTTTGAGGCCCCAGCTTGATTTTTAGCGGCCCGGTCCAACTTTTGGGACCCCAGCACGATTTTCAGAGGCCCAGGCCCGACCTTTGGCCCAACGTGATTTTCAGGGGCCTGGCTCGTCTTTTGGCCCAAGCGTCATTTCTAGGGTTCCCGGCGAGACTTCTTGGGCCCCAGCGTGATTTCCAGGGGCCAAGGCTCAACCTTTTGAGACCCCAGCATGATTTTTCGGTGCACCGGCGCGACTTTTCTGGGTTCCGTGCGCGAATTTTTGGGGGCCCCAGCGGTATTTTCGGGGGTCCCGGTCCCACTTTTAAGGGAAGGTAAGGGAACGGAAAGGGGAACCATGGAAAGTGACTAGGAAAGGGAACTGGGGAAGGGAATCGTGGACGGGACCAGGTAATGAGACCGAGGAAGGGGGCTGGGGACGGGACAGGGAAGAGCATCGTGGAAGGGGATCGGGAAGAAACTGAGGAAGAGCACAGGGGATGGGAACCGGGTGAAGAGGTCGGGGAAGAGAATCGGAAAGGCCAGAGGCGAAATATACGAGGAAGCGTCCGGAGAAGGGACCGGAGGAAGGGGCCAGTGGAAGGAAGCATGAAATGGCCACGGGGAACGGGACTAAGAAATGACTGAAGACTGGCACTGCGGGCCCAGAGGAGCCAGGGGATGGGGACCGGAGAAGGAGACTAAGGAAGCATGGATCATGGATGGGAACGGAGCAGGGGAGTAGGAAGGTATACCTAGGGTGGTACAGAGTATGGGGGCAGATTGGGACCGGTGGAGGTGACCTGGGAAGTAGATCTAGAGGGGGAAAAGGGAAGGGGATAATGGAACTGACAAAGGGCGTGTGTATGTCTACCAGTGTATTTTCATGTTGCTTCACCGAAAGGATCGTCACGCGTACGTGCCACAAGGTCATGAATTTGTTCTTAAATTTAAAGAGACCTTTAAAGACCTAAGGTCGAGTGCATTTTTTTAACGGGACGGCAAAATTCCTTTTTCAGAGGACAATTTGTATGGTATTTTTCAAAACATCGTTTCCTTAGCTCAGTGGATGGAATGCTTAACTCAATGTATGAAGGTGATTTAACAAGCAATAGTATTTTGACGGGTATGAGAAAACGTCTACGCATAGGATGATCTTGATCATTCGGAGTTTGGTTTATGCCATGAAAAGGCATGTATGTTTGTTATTGAAGCACTTGCGTTAGAAGAATTCGCCCTTCTACTATTGTAATGTTTTTTTCCAAGGCAAAGAATAACACACTAAGAATTATAATGCACCTGCGGTTGCAGCCTTTGTTGTTATGATCAACACCCTAACAAACATGCGGTAGCAACCTTTGTTGTTATGATCAACACCCTCACAAACGTTTAGCTGACGAGGTGGCGCAATTTAACCTTATCTCCTTATTATGTTTGCTACTTTAACTGACATAGTAAACATGTCTTCAGCTGCACTGTGCTCCACCATTTGTCTCCAACTTTGCAACACTGATCTCATGATCTAATTGAAAAATCCAGCGCTGGCTGCCACGATGGCGATGTTTTCAACGTGAACGCATTGTGTTTAGATTGCCAGTGCCAAATCGATGCAATCCGATTATGAGAAGAATTGCGTGATGATGCGAAGTACATTCCCTCTTTTTATTCTGCGTGACAATTACAACAAAATAACCCGTCGCTCCCAGTGGAAACCCAGCGCAGAGCTGAGATCAATCTGTCACATCGCAAGTTCTGTGGTGCGGTAGCAGTGCCACTTGGCGGCCCCACGCTAAGTCGGCCACATTGTTTGGCTGGTGTGTCTCGAGCGGCTGCTCAGGCACGCTGTCACATAGCTAACGCGCCCGGCTCGTCGGTAGTCGGCGCAGCGCCCCGCCCGGCTCCAATTCAAGGACCCGCCGCTGCTTAATTGGATGTTTTCATCAGGGCGGTTTATGGAGCATCATCGGCGGCGGCGCTGCGTGCGCAGCATCCAGCCGCTGATGGTGTGGGCGGCCGCTCGCAGCATCCAGCCGCTGATGGTGTGGGCGGCCGCTCGCAGCATCCAGCCGCTGATGGTGTGGGCGGCCGCTCGCAGCATCCAGCCGCTGATGGTGTGGGCGGCCGCTCGCAGCATCCAGCCGCTGATGGTGTGGGCGGCCGCTCGCAGCATCCAGCCGCTGATGGTGTGGGCGGCCGCTCGCAGCATCCAGCCGCTGATGGTGTGGGCGGCCGCTCGCTGCTCGGTGCGACGTGCTCGACGGACGCGCGCGTGCTCCAGTGCGGCACCGACGCGCTGCCCGGCGCGCCCGGCGTCGGCTGCCGACAGGTGTCCGCGGCGTGGTGTGGCTCCATCCCGCCCCGCTAAGGCCAGGCGTGGCCGACGTGCTCGACGGACGCGCGCGTGCTCCAGTGCGGCACCGACGCGCTGCCCGGCGCGCCCGGCGTCGGCTGCCGACAGGTGTCCGCGGCGTGGTGTGGCTCCATCCGCCCCGCTAAGGCCAGGCGTGGCCGACGTGCTCGACGGACGCGCGCGTGCTCCAGTGCGGCACCGACGCGCTGCCCGGCGCGCCCGGCGTCGGCTGCCGACAGGTGTCCGCGGCGTGGTGTGGCTCCCTCCCCGCCCACGGATGCTAAGGCCAGGCGTGGCCGATGCACTGATGGCGGCGTTGTGTGAATGATGGCCGGCTTCCTCGTCTGAGTTTCTGCTCTGTGTGTTTTACCTCCGACCTTCATTCGCAATGGTCAGGTTCCCTTGGTTCATGGACATTGATAAATGACGGGCTGTTTTGCATGGATATCCTGCCAGCATGTTGCATTGCAATCCATACGCATCTCGAAATTGCCTACACAAATTCATGAGGCACAGGTCGAAGGAAGCATTGTTCTGTCTCCAATGACAAGGAAGTGCATTTGTACCCAGACAAATAAACTGGGACTTGTATCTACCCATATGCTCCTTTTAATCACCTTGAAAACGTAAGCTTGTAGGGCGTTTTACCTATCACCTACTTTGCTCATTCGGGTGATAAGATGCTTCATATGCATGCAGAAAAACAACAATAACACCGGTTCAATTTCCGTGTTCCCATGTCCCGAAGGATAACTGATCGACCTCCAATGTTCGTGAATAAGTGGGCAGCGTTTTCGGCCTCCAACAATGTTCGTGAACAAGTGGGCAGTGTTTTCGGCGTCCGTCCTAAGGCCATGATTGATACAGAAATGAAACCAGCTAGAAATACCGACCACACTATATTGTGGGAGAGCAGTTTTTCAATGTAGGCGTCTCGAAAGCATCGCATCCCCGCATCTTCTGTGAATCTACCACAGGGGAATGTGCAAGTTTGCTCGCAATATATACAGTCACAATATATACACTACCCGTGACACGAGCGTAGGAAGGTACGAAAAGGAGGAAAGGAACCTAAATGTTCTTGTTTGCCTCGAAATTATTTGGGGAGGGGGGGGGACGAGTTCCCTTTTCGACCGATTGGTATGTCTTTTAAGAATACAAGTGAGAAGTCATCGTGTGATAGTTGATTCACCAATCACTTAATTAGTAATCCCTCACAAAGATAGCAAAGGTAGCTCGAGATGCCTCTGCGGGAAACATTTGATCGCGTTGTCCAAACCTTCATGAAATCAAAGTAGAGATTTGGCGGGTAGAGCTGGGGACCTGTGATCTGGGAGGACTATGCACCCTGTTGGCCAGATGCAGAGGTCATTCCCTGTCCAGCGTGGTCGTCCGCTCCTGCGTGGTGACGGTGCCAGTCTCCTTGATCACCGCCGGAGATTCGGTCGGCCTGACCAGTAATGACGTCATTTATATGCGGCCGGCGAGCGGCAGATGCCTGTGGGTCGTCGCGGAGCCTGCCGCCGGAGGATGTGCCACCCGGTGGACCCCGGTCGGCAGCCGACCAACGGCGTCTGTGGCGACTCGTCAGAGACACGCCCCTGTCAGCCGCCCACGTCCCCGTCAGCCGGCAGGAAGTCGCCCCTGTCAGCCGCCCACACCCCGTCAGCCGTCAGAAACCACCCCGGCCACGGTCAGCCGTCAGAAAGCCACCCCTGTCAGGGACACGCCCCTGTCAGCCGCCCACGTCCCGTCAGCAGTCAGAAAGCCATCCCTGTCAGCTGCCCACACACCGTCAGCCGTCAGAAAGCCATCCCTGTCAGCCGCCCACGTCCCCGTCTGCCGTCAGAAAGCCACCCCTGTCAGGGACACGCCCTGTCAGCCGCCCACTCCCCGTCAGCCGTCAGAAAGCCACCCCTGTCAGGGACACGATCCTGTCAGCCGCCCACGTCCCCGTCAGCCGTCGAAAGCCACCCTGTCAGGGACACGATCCTGTCAGCCGCCCACTCCCCGTCAGCCGTCAGGAAGCCACCCCTGTCAGGGACACGCCCTGTCAGCCGCCCACGTCCCCGTCAGCCGTCAGAAAGCCACCCCTGTCAGGGACACGATCCTGTCAGCCGCCCACGTCCCCGTCAGCCGTCAGAAAGCCACCCCTGTCAGGGACACGATCCTGTCAGCCGCCCACGTCCCCGTCAGCCGTCAGAAAGCCACCCCTGTCAGGGACACGCCCTGTCAGCCGCCCACGTCCCCGTCAGCCGTCAGAAAGCCACCCTGTCAGCCGCCCACGTCCCGCCACGTCCCCGTCAGCCGTCAGAAAGCCACCCCGCCAGGGACACGCCTGTCAGCCGCCCACGTCCCCGTCAGCCGTAGAAAACCCTGTCAGGGACACGATCCTGTCAGCCGCCCACGCCCCCGTCAGCCGTCGAAAGCCACCCCTGTCAGGGACACGATCCTGTCAGCCGCCCACGTCCCCGTCAGCCGTCGAAAGCCACCCTGTCAGGGACACGCCCTGTCAGCCGCCCACACCCCGTAGTCGTCAGGATGCCACCCGTAGAGCACGATCCTGTCAGCCGCCCACACCCCGTCAGCCGTCAGAAAGCCACCCCTGTCAGGGACACGCCCTGTCAGCCGCCCACACCCCGTCAGCCGTCAGAAAGCCACCCCTGTCAGGGACACGATCCTGTCAGCCGCCCACGTCCCCGTCAGCCGTCAGGAAGCCACCCCTGTCAGGGACACGATCCTGTCAGCCGCCCACGTCCCCGTCAGCCGTCAAGAAGCCACCCTTGTCAGAGATACGCCCCTGTCAGCCGCCCACGCCCCTGTCAGCCGTCAAGAAGCCACCCTTGTCAGAGATACGTCCCTGTCAGCCGCCCGCGCCCCTGTCAGCCGCCCGCGCCCCTGTCAGCCGCCCGCGCCCCTGTCAGCCGTCAAGAAGCCACCCTTGTCAGAGATACGCCCCTGTCAGCCGCCCGCGCCCCTGTCAGCCGTCAAGAAGCCACCCTTGTCAGAGATACGCCCCTGTCAGCCGTCAAAATTGTTCCCCTGCCAAGGAAACGCTCTCGTCAGCCAGCTAGGTCTTGTCATAGACACGCACCTGTAAAAGATGGTAGTTGACAGGAACGCACTCAGGCAGCCATCATACCTTGGTCTAAATTTATAAATGGGGAGGGACAAACATACTGACATATGATGAAAATTTTGAGTTGTGAATAACTGAACATGCAGGAAAGACACCGAAATTTGGACTGACCATATCATATAAGTGACATTTTAGAAGGTACAGCTTTCCACCGCTGGAAACCGTCATCTCTTTGTTCTTCGAGCTGAAGTACCTATTCGTGTTCCGTCATCCTACCTTTTTTTGGGCGTCCAGTTTTCAAGAGGGTCTCTCTGCTCCGCCTCATGCTTGTTTCCAGATCGACCACAACAGTGCAGTGTACAGATGTGGCCGACACCCATCGGAAGTCTTGCGTCACCTCAAGACCACAGTTATTCAGTTGCAAGGAGAGGGAGTGCTGTTGGCAGCTCCATGCAAGGTAGCATTATTCTAAATGTTTGGATGTTTTAAGGTAGCAATGCTGAATATTGATACAAGCATGAGAGCACCATCTGCCGCGCACCTACTGGATTTATGATAGTGAGTTCCACCGCTCATACAGCTAGACAACTTGGTGAACACTGCGGTTGGCTTCAGACACATCGTCACCGTGTATTACGCCACAACTGCAGTGTGTCCACACGCTCCACTTGCACGCGCCTGGCCATCATCTCGTGTTCATGCGCCGTCTGTAGACCTCGACTTCGCCCGCGGCACTGAACTGCCAATCTCACTTGCGTTCGTCCCTCCGGAACATACGGCACGCTCGACACGCCCGCACGACACGACATTTCGTCATCGGCTGACGAGCACGTCCGGCACGTGTCGAATCTGGTCGCCGGCGTCACAGCGGTCAGCGGTGTGGCCGAGTCGTGACGCGTTCTGTCCGCCGAGATCGTGCGACCGCCGGGAGACACGTGCAGGGCCGGCCAGGCGCTGTGTGTGCACGCACACTGTGCACCGAGGTCGCTGTCGCTGACCGCAGTGATTTATTATCGCTGCCGCGGCGCGGGCACGGGGAGACCTGCTGCACTGCGCCGATGATAAATCCTTTTGTAAGCAGTCTCGCTGTGTTTCCGCGGCGCGACACGGGCGCTCGGCGGTGGCTCACTGCCGTGCGGCGCGCCGTGTTTGCCAAATAGTTTTTGTGGCGGCTCTGAGGCCCGGCTGTTGGTTGGTTTGTGTTGCGTGCGGCGTTTGCGGTGTGTCACGACGGTGGTGACGTCGGCGGCGTGTCAGTACACAGCCGGAACTGGTGTCGCTGTTTATGTGTGGTTTAATGTTGTGAGCGTCGCGGTCAAGGCAAATATTGGGATTCACTTTCACCCGTGTTCACCTTCACCTCATTCAGTTATTATAATGTATAATTATGTTATAATTGTTATTATATCATGATTGCTATTATATCATTATATATATATAT
This sequence comes from Ashinkailepas kermadecensis, assembly GCA_034440615.1. Taxonomy (NCBI): domain Eukaryota; kingdom Metazoa; phylum Arthropoda; class Thecostraca; family Neolepadidae; genus Ashinkailepas; species Ashinkailepas kermadecensis. The sequence continues at coordinate 19,383 of JAOTOM010003461.1, forward strand.
CATAATGATATATATTATATCATTATTACTATGTTATTATATTATTTTTACTATTATGATTATATTATTATTGCTATTAACATTATATTTGTATTACCTATTATGCAGACGTGGTATTCACCTACCTCGTCTCCCCGGTCGGATCCTCACACCCCGTATTGGAGAGGGTGGGAGGGGATTTGTTAGAGACCCTCCTAACTTCCAAAGTCAGCAGTGCACGAACGCGAACCGGGCATCATCAGAGAAGCCTGGACGAACGTGATGCGAAAATCGCCTCACTTTTTATGTCAAAATTATTATGAGTACCAAATTGATTTTTTCCAGACAAAAATGGCCTCTAAAAACGTTTCATATCTCTATTTCTGGCACAGACAAAAAGTTAAACGCACGTCATTTGAAAGCGAATTGCACAGTGCATATTACACAAAATATTCGCGTTGGTCAATCATAGGAAAAATTGACAGTGGCCTTAGGCCACTAGCCTGGCATCAAGCACAAATAAAAGGTATACGTGTTGTAAGCACGGCCAAATTGCAATCATGTGGCCAGTATAATCATTTTGGTCTTCAATTCAATATATTTCCGTGTGTTGAGCCTTAAAAATACTAAACATTGTGATGGAATTTGCGACCTTGGGTGACCTTGATCTTGACTATGAGTCTTAGTTTTGGTTTCATTGGGCAAATTAGGTCGTGCAATGCAAGGTTGATACTATTTACGCCAAGAAAACTCGAAATAAACCATATAAGTAGCAGACTTGTGCTCGACTCAAATTTTTTTAATCGGCTCACATTTGACTCATAGATCTTGAGATCCGATTCAACTCATGATTCACAGCAGGTTAAAATTATTTGATTCCACTCAATTCAGACTCAGAGCTACAGAGATCCGATTCAACTCACGACTCAAACAAATTTGAATCGATTCAGATCCGACTCAATGGTATCAGCCATATGATTTGTTGTGCACTGCCCGCACACTATATATATATATATATATATATATATATATATATATATATATATATATATATATATATATATATATATATATATATATATATATATATATATATATATATATATATATATATATATATATATATATATATATATATAATATATATATATATATATATATATATATATATATATATATATATATATATATATATATATTACATAGGGGAAGAGGGTGGGTCCTGAACACTTTAGGCATTATGCAAGAAATAGCTCTACTGCTGCTTCTGTATGGCTGAACCAGTAATTGTACTGTGTTTACTGAACACAAAAATGAACAAGCTATCCATATTCAAACAGTTCCTTTCAATGAAAATCCTCTAACCACCTGCAAAGAGCAACTTTAAAACAGATGATTATTTTATAGCGGTGTGCCGTATCCTGAACATGAAAATGTTGTTGTTCAGGATTACCTCACTGTAGCTGTTGTGGTACAAGCTATTAGTAGCACTAAAAAATGCTGGTGTAAATGCAAAAAAAATTGGAAGTCACTTCCTTATGGTTTCCTAAAGCCAACTGTTCTTTGAAGCCGACAATGGTTCCTGTGAACTTTGCAACCTCTGTACACAAAGCATAGGTAGAATTATGTGATCAGACTTTCATGTTTTGGTATCGACAGGTCCATCATTTATGAATACCACCATCTTTTTGTTATTTATGCACTGAACATGATGTGGGAGACGACAAAAGGTAAGTGTTCAGGAAACAGAACGTGTTCAGATATCCCTCCTCTTCCCCTATATGTGATGTGAAAACAGTTATTGCAAAATGATTTATTCGATAGACAGCTTGATGTCTACGCATCTTCATCTGTGTCTAATTAAAGAAGGGAATTAGTATTTATTTAGACACCAACGAAGATGCTCTAACATTGAAACATCTTGATCTGTTGAATATATTATTTTGCTAAAACTTTGGGTATAATTGAAGATCAAGGTAAATTTTGATTCTTTGGAATTTATTTTGAATGCATGGTATTTTAACATAAAAATGAAGATGCGACCACTCATTTTCTCCGCAAATGATAACTTTTCAGTTGGCAAATAAATAAACGATCAAAATCTTCACTCTACAAATATAGCACATCGCGTATAATCATCCGCACCTGGTGTGTCATAGACGTGATAAAGAAGAAGTTCAACACTTCATCCACTCGATTTAATACTTTTTGACATCGAAAACCTTATGTTTCTGCCTTAATTCGACATTTATTTCGGATAATTTATACTCTCATCAACGCGTCCACAACGCGACCAAGGGCGGAATTTCCTTGCGATGCTGTAATCGTGAAGGGCATAGCCTTGACTCGATAGGCCTTGGGCACAGCTGTCCAATACATCCTCGAAGGTTTAGTATGTATATTTACTAAGAGGGGAAGTGTGTTTAGTAAGGATATTTACTAAATTTCTTGAAGTTTCGTAGGTATTGTTACTGAAGTTACCTATACAATAGGTGGTTTTGCAGCGGATTTTTGCTCCCAGGTCAAGTGGTCTCAGGAACAATATAGAGGGAGAAGACCCGTAGTTAAATTATTTTCTTTCTTAAATGGAAGTACTTGAACTTGAAGTGCTTATATCTTGGGAATTTTTCATTTTCCTGATGAATGAGACAAATTCGTTGAAATCACATTACAAAACACCAGAAAAACAACATTTGGATCAAAAATGTTTGCCATTTTTACACAAATCCTGTAACTGTCGATGGAAAGAATCAACTTCGATATAGGCGTCACTGACTTGTTATCTCATGATAACCTCTCCTCTATATATAAGTTTGAGACATTGCTTAAATTACACAGGTCAGGACTTCGAGTAATCGTGCTCTAATCACCTGAACAAAACCTATATAATGCCACACATGCCAAAATACTTGATATTTCCATCAATAAAGTTGAAAATGTGTTGCTATAACAAGAACAATGCTATTTTTTCACAAAAAAGATCATGCTTGTATTCCAGACTAAGTTTTAGGATGTTACAGAAGACATATACAAACTGGTTAAAATATGTTATATCCAGTACACATTTCCTTCCTATATAGGATTAAAAAAAAGTAAGCTGCAGCCAAATTGATACCAAATAAGCCAAATTACACAAATTGATACCATATATTAATTTTAAAAAACTTCGGATGACGTCATGCGGGCTTGAAGGAAAACTTCGATCTACCTCTAGTAAAGGTACCTTTGTTTGTCATTTGTCACACGCGCGTCTGATATGATATCAGACGCGCAGGTGACAAATAACAAGCGAACGCAATTTTATTCAGTGCAGATGCCCATTCCAGGGCAGGACAATTTCGGTTCCATATTCTTTTTTACAATTACAACCCATTTATGTGTTGTGCTCCTGGTACTAGGATTGACTCAAGCATGATACTGATTGTGGATACCAAGCTTAATATTAATAATTATTTGTAGTTATTGTAATTGGTTTTTGGTAAATAACTTCAGTACTGGTACCCTTCATTCTTTACTCACTAGTCGGTTTTACAGCGGCAATTTGCTCTCCCGTCTAGTCGCTTTACATCCTTCCAAGTCATTCCTTGCTTCAACTGAATATTCCAGACATGAACTAAAAAGGTACATCGAAGAACATTTATTACTAACAAGAATTGATTTCACTAAATTTTCTGAACTTTTTCATTGACAAAACTTGTTTCTTGGTGGTGAGAATAAAACGATTTTGGACTGATTGTTTTAGTATAATGTTCCTTAAACCATTTTATATTCCGAAACCTATATCCCAGTACGCGGCAGGCAACAAATCAGTCGGTGCACGAGCGTCCTACTCGTGGGATGTGTTGTGATTATTTATTAGTTGTGCGGCGTGAGCATGTCTGCAGTATCAGGTATGGATTTATAAACTTGGTTGACATCGATTAAGTGTACTTTTGTTATCATTTTATCTACCGTTGCTCAGGAAGTTGGCTTATAACCGCATCCTTCGCTAATTTAACCACAGCGCCAATTTGTCATCTGGCAGTCATCCGTCCGCTGCCAGATACCGTAGAGCTGAGTGCAGTCTCGACGTAAATTAAAAAGCGTATTGCAATTTGCTGATATCCGTAAGTTTAATTCTACTTATTTCAGCAGCATCAATAGTAAAACCTATTTCGTTATCAAAACTGATGTGAGAATTATATTTGCTGGTCGCTTTTAATTTATGCAGATCACTATGCCGGGTCTTCTCCCTCTATCTCGTTCCTGAGACCACGTGACCTGGGAGCAAAGTTCCGCTGTAAAACCGACTACTGGCAGATTACAAGTTGACAATTGTATTGCTGAGCATGAATGATTATGCTGTGTTTTTACTCCCTACTTTGTGTCATGACATAATATTCACACAGATACCTGCTTCATATCATTTGTTTATAACTTGCATTTGAGTCGCAAGACACAAATGACTCATTGTGATTCAAATGATTGACTCATGATTCAACTCATTTATTTTTTAGAAAGATGTGATTCAACTCACGACTCAAGATATGTTTTGTGGAAAAGAATCGATTCAACTCTCGACTCATCCAAAAACGATTGATTCATGAGTCGATTCTCGATTCAACTCGAGTCGAGCACAAGTCTGATAAGTAGTAGTGTCAAAATTTTTCCCACTTGGCGCGCATTATCTTTACTTCGCCTACGATCACTCAACGGAGATTAATCAAATTGGATAAGAAACCTCTCCTCATACTTCTGCATATATACCAAGGGAAAAATGCGGTTCGAAGAACATGTATATTACAAACAAAAAATGGTCCAAAATTGGCCGTGACCTCAGGTCACTGACCTGACATAAAAAATAAATCCGATATATAATTGTTTATCCGCACTGCCCACGTTTACTCACGTAGTAAGTGCCATTTTAGTACCTTTTCATTTATATGAGTTATCGATCCTGACATATTTTTGGAGGTGGTCCTCTTTGACCTGAACTACATCAATGACCTTACATGATCTGAGATTGAAATTTTCACGTCGGATGCAAAATGATGGAGGGAAAATTACTCAAGATTTCCTGCCGCTGCCAGGCGCCGATTTTCTCTATAGAGGACGAAACCTTAGGCGGGGGGGGGGCGTAACCCCGCCACAGTCCCACTCACCCGTCCACGCTGTAGCGTTCGGACCTCATTCGTAGAACAAGTGTGATTTTGTTCTTCCATATTGATGATGTGCAGCCTGAAAATTGTTTGGAAAGTTGTGAATAGTTTGGATTAGCTTAGCGATACACATGCCAGAGCTTTTACCTTGTGTGGTTTTACGACGCATATATGGCGTCGCCTGCCCCACACCCTGGCGGGAAGGGCGGGCATCGCAGGGAATCAAACCCCGTACCTCTGGATTCACAAACGCTCAGCTTAACCGCTGAGCTACCGATGCCCCGCCACGTTAGATGCGGTTCGCACAAGTCCGCCATATAATGTGATCGGGTAGGTATAGTATTCCGCTCGGGTTGTTCGCACATGCACCCATATTTAGAGCACTCGCCTTCCGGAGAACGCAGCTTATTGTTCCCGATGTTTGTGTTGATGTTTGTGTTTGTGTTGGTGTTGACCCAACTCAGTGAGCCATGCAAGCATATCTTGCTGAACACTCGTCACAAGCGGCTTAAGAGGCTTACCCTAACTCCTGACCGAACCTCTACACGACATATCCTGCTGAACACTCGTAACAAGCGGCTTACCCTAACTCCTGACCGAACCTCTACACGACATATCCTGCTGAACACTCGTCATAAGAAGCTTACCCTACCTTGGACGAACCTCTACACGGCATATCCTGCTGAACACTCGTAGCAAGCGGCTTACCCTAACTCCTGATCGAACCTCTACACGACATATCCTGCTGAACACTCGTCATAAGAGGCTTACCCTATCTTGGCCGAACCTCTACACGGCATATCCTGTAACTCGTAGAAGGTTACCTAACTCCTATCAACTCTACAAAATATTCCCAATTAAAAAAATTGGCCGAACCTCTACACGGCATATCCTGCTGAACACTCGTAGCAAGCGGCTTACCCTAACTCCTGACCGAACCTCTACACGACATATCCTGCTGAACACTCGTAACAAGCGGCTTACCCTAACCACTGACCTCAAACTCTAATTGGCGTCCTTTGCGTTATGATAGCGCCCCATGTAGATCATCACTATGCTCTTGTAGTGCGCCATTCCACCCTCATAACTGGCTCCGGCGCCACCAAAAGTCGCTGCTGTGTCATAGTAATTAGATACGGCACCATGCGGTTAGTTAATGACACTCATTCCGAAGTCCAAGAAGGCACCACCCGCTGGCAGCATGTAGGTGCCCCTTCAGAGTTACGCCACCCCTCCCCTCACAGCAAATTCCTAGATCCGCTACTCAGTGACGGATTTGTAGCATCCACGTTGATGGTCACTGTCAGTACCACAAATCCCGCGGAAAACTTTAGCCTCTCCTCTCATCACAAACACACACTATGCCGCCACTGCTCCAGTCACAGTTTTAATAACTCCGACCAGACAGGCGAATGGAATAATGTATTATCTGCTAGAATAACCACCGCCAAACGCAGTAAACGCGGGCAAGGTATATTGCACACATGCAGCTTGCCCGTCAGCCTATGCATTACCAGCTTGCACATTGCAAACATGTACACAAGGCATATTGCACACATGCATATATCATGCCCGTCAGTGACCGGAAGAACCTTCGACAACACCCCGGCGCCGGTAGCTCATTAGTGGGGGCGTTGCCCTCTACAACCTTTCCTCCTAAGAATCTAGTTAAAATCGTCGATCTGAGCTACGCACAGAGTCGTTTAACACTGTTGTCGATAAAGTTAGCTGCCACTGCCCGGTGGCCGAAATATCTTTTTGACGTCATCTCGGCGCTGGTGGATAACCAGTGAAGGCGCTCCCCCTTTGGCAGTCCTTCATTTTAAGAAACTCGACGACGGGAAGAACAACGGGCTGGATTGAGGCCAACTTAACCTAGACTGCTTAAGGGCTCATCTAAGCTTGCTTGAATGTACTTTGACTTAAAAGAGAGCCACTCTAAAGTCAAACAGGGGCTCTTTGAGCTGTGAAGGGTATCACTGATATTCTCAATCCTCGCTTTAGCAGCCAAATAGCCTACCATAGCCAGGCATAGGCATAGGCTGAGCTGCCAAAAGGACACAGCAAGTCGCTAAGAGGACATTCGAAGTCTTTGGAAGGACACTGGCCTGGATTAAAGACAACTTAATCTGCTAAAGACGGATTTAGGTTCATCTGAGGGCACTTCGATTTGCGAGAAAGGCACTATAAAACCAGCAAAGGACACTTTAACTAGCGGTAGAAGAATTCCACTTTGCTTAGGGGCACTTTGAGCTTTGAAGGGCATCCTTGACATTCCCAAGCCACGCCCTAGCCGTCCAGTGGGCAACCTGAGCTGCCAGCGTGGCACAGTGAGCTATCAAAGGGGCAATCGAAGGCTTCTGAAAGGCACTCTGAGCTGGATTGAGCGCAATCTAAACCGCTAAGGCCATATTTAAGCCATCTGAGGACACCTCGACTTACGAGAAAGTCACTGTAGCGCCAGCAAGGGCACTTTGAGTAGTTGCAGCGGCATTCCACTTTCTTGAGAAGCACTCTGTGGCTTGAAGAGTATCTCTGATATTTTCAGGCTTCACCCTAGCCGCACAATGGGCAACAAGACCTGCGGAAGGGCACAATACGCTGTCAAAGTGGCATTTGAAGGCTTCGAAATGGTACTTTGGCCTCTCAGTTTAGGGCAACATGACCTGTCCGATGGGTCCGAGGTTGACATGCAATAGGTGTATCTAAGGCTGCGTGAGGAAGGAGGCCTATACTTTTTTTTTGCTCCTCGTGAGGGGCACCTTGATTCAGGGGCAACTTCGGTGCCCCTGGGAAGCAAAATCGAATGAGTCTGGGGAGGGGGCACTTGACCCCCAGTCGGCCCTATAAAAACGTCCTGCTGCAGTGAGATAACGACCACGGGACGAGCACATTCAGCTGTGGAGCTGCGATAATGACAAGAATTAGCACCTCCATCATTCAGCCTCAGCGGCAATGACTCGCCAGTAAAGCGGACGTGCTGGCCGAACTGTGCAGAAGTCTCGCTTGCAGCGCTTGGTCGGCAGTACCAAGTGTTGCTCGTGTACTTATGTGCAGCTGGAGTCAAAGGGTCTCAGAGCAGATGGAGTCAAAGTCTATATATGGCCGGGGTGTGATGTGATTTGTGTGTGCTGGTGCGTTTGTAAACGCTATGACGGCGTGTGCATTATGGGCGAGAAACTGAGTAGGATCTGCACATCCTGAAGTGGGATCCGCACACCCTGAAGCGCTGGCCTCGGTTTCCTGGGAGAACTTGGCGCTGTACGTGGATGACGGAGCTGTGCTTCCTGCGCATAGTACGGACCGCAACACCCCCGTTTCCGTCCAGATTTGACTGAGCTGCCATTACTTCATGTGACCCGGTGGCAGACCAATGGTCCGAGCATGTGTCTACCCACCCAGTCACCAAGGCCACGGGCGGATTCAGAATCCTGATTTGTGCGGGGGGCTAATGAAAAACTCCGATTTCGAGAAAAAAAACGTATCAGATTTCAGCTGCAACATACGTCAGTATGTTAAGGCAATATTGATGTTATAAAATGTCTCAGGTTTCGAGAACATGTTATTTTAGTGCAAAATGTCCGCCAAAAACCGACCTCTTGGGAGGGAGGGGGCTACGGCCCCTGCGGCCCCAACCCTAGATCCGCCCCTGACCAATGCCACATCTCAGCCGGCCGTGCCTCGCTGTCCGCACCACCGCGAGACGGTGCCGGTTGTTGTGAAGGTCCGATGGTGGCCGACTGGACAGGTGTCACCTCGGCTCGGCGACGGCCACGTCTGGCCACCGTGAACTCGAGCATGGCGGCAGCACCCCGCCCCCTGTGTGGGGGGGGACAGGGGTCCCTCCCCCACACTCACGTGCGATGGCCGGCTGATGATACACCGCCACCCGGCGTGCGGACAGCGCTGATTTATGGCTGGGGAGGTGTCCCTGTATCCTGGTCGACACCCGGCTGTAACAGCGCTGGGCTGAGGCTATGCCGGTGCCGCCCAGAAACCGGAACGGACTGCAGGTAGTAGACGCCCAGAGGTGGTGGTAGACACCCTGGGATTGTGGGGACACCTTGCGATGGTGTGAGACACCTTGAGATGGTGGAGACACCCCGAGATGGTGGAGACTCCCAGAGATGGTGGGGGACATCCTGAGATGGTGAGGGACGCACCGAGATGGTAGGAAACACTCAGAGATGGTGAGAGACACCCATAAATGGTAGTGGACATCCTGAGACGATGGGAGATATCCTGAGATGATGGGAGACATACAGGCATGGTGGGAAGTGCCCAGAGATGGTGAGGGACACCCATAGATGGGTAGACGGCGGATGGGACACCCAGAGATGGTGGGGGAAATCCTGAGATGGTGAGACACACCCAGAGATGGTGAGACGCACCCAGGGATGGTGGAGAACATCCTGAGATGGTGGCAGACCGTTGCTGGGAGACGCTCAGAGACGGTAGGAACCACGAGTATAATTTTGTGCGTGGGAGACGACATGAGATACCCAAAGATGGGCAGACTGCAGGCAGCATGAACCCAGAGATGGTGGGAGATTTGGGGTGGGAGAAATCCAGAGGCGGTGAGTGACGCTCAGATCCAATAGGAGACATTCACTGATGGGTAGGGTGTGGATGTGAAAAATCTGGAGATGGTGGGAGACCTTGAGTCAGAATCACTAAGCGACCGAGAACGTTGGGGGAGGGGGCGAGACTGGAAAACGCACAGGAAAGCAGACGATTAGAAGGTTGGAAAGGAAGACACTCTCAAAGACGCGAACGAATATGGGTGCGCACAAACGGATATGGGTGTTACCGATTTGTCGCCTTTGTTAGGAGCATGAGTGTTACAGCCACAGCGCACTTAAGTATCACATGAGTGTTAGACAGTCACAGCGTACGTCAGCATCACATGAGTGTGAGGCAGCCACAGCGTACGTCAGCATCACATGAGTGTTAGACAGCCACAGCGCACGTCAGCATCACATGAGTGTGAGACAGCCACAGCGCACGTCAGCATCACATGAGTGTTGGACAGCCACAGCATACGTCAGTATCACATGAGTGTTAGACAGCCACAGCGCACGTCAGCATCACATTAGTGTTAGACAGTCACAGCGCCCGTCATCATCACATGAGTGTGATGCAGCCACAGCGCACGTCAGCATTACATGAGTGTTAGAAAGCCACAGCGCACGTCATCATCACATGAGTGTGATGCAGCCACAGCGCAGGTCAGCATCACATAGTGTGAAACAGCCACAGTGCACGTCAGTATCACGTGAGTGTGAGACAGCCATAGCGCACGTCAGCATCACATGAGTGTTAGACAGCCACAGCGCACGTCAGCATCACATGAGTGTTAGACAGCCACAGCGCACGTCAGCATAACATGAGTGTTAGACAGCCACAGCGCACGTCAGCATTACATGAGTGTTAGACAGCTACAGCGCACGTCAGCATCACATGAGTGTGAGACAGCCACAGCGCACGTCAGCATCACATGAGTGTTAGACAGCCACAGCGCACGTCAGCATCACATGAGTGTGAGACAGCCACAGCGCACGTCAGCATCACATGAGTGTTAGACAGCCACAGCGCACGTCAGCATCACATGAGTGTTAGACAGCCACAGCGCACGTCAGCATCACATGAGTGTGATGCAGCCACAGCGCAGGTCAGCATCACATTAGTGTGAGACAGCCACAGCGCACGTCAGCATCACATGAGTGTGAGACAGCCACAGCGCACGTCATCATCACATGAGTGTGAGACAGCCACACCGCCCGTCAGCATCACATGAGTGTTGGATAACCACAGCACACGTTAACATCGTGCAAGAAGCAACAATAAGCATAGTTGTAGGTTTCTGTAAATTATTTGGAGGACACAATACATGAAGACGATTGGCGGAGCTAAATGGATTGGGGGCATACCACATATTGCTCCATGTTGGAAGTTGGAAGTATTGAGAGAGCACAGCCAAAATCGAGGAGCAAGTGCCTTACCAAAAGCATACAAAAAAAACACCCCTGACGATACATTGGATTCCACTGTCCTGCGAGATGCGCCTCCACGGTGATGTCCCGGGACTGAATGTCGGAGGTGCCCAGAAACGGCAGTGGGCTGGAGTGAAATTCACCTGGAGATTGCATTCAGCTTCATTGCAGCCCCAGCCTAATGATCGCGCATCTCCCTCACAGAGAAGCTAAGTGGAGGACGGCGTCCACTGCGTCCACTGGCGCTTCACGGCACTTAACCATAGACTTCCGCTACCAGAGAAGCTAAGTGGAGGACGGCGTCCACTGCGTCCACTGGCGCTTCACGGCACTTAGCCATAGACTTCCGCTACCAGAGAAGCTAAGTGGAGGACGGCGTCCACTGCGTCCACAGGCGCTTCACGACACTTGACCATATACTTCCGCTACCAGAGAAGCTAAGTGGAGGACGGCGTCCACTGCGTCCACTGGCGCTTCACGGCATTTAGCCATAGACTTCCGCTACCAGGTCGGACACATGACAACATCGGCAACGCAAAACAAACACGAATCATGTACAGTAGTTGGGTTCAGATGGAACTGAAAGACAGCGCAACATGTCCAGGATAGGAGATGGGCGGTCGACCGCCCGCACACTGTACGTAGAGGGGCATCAGCTGAATTGCCGGCGATGATCAGTATGATGCAGAACCGAATCAGCCAATATGCTATTTAATATAGCACGGACATGCATGAGAATGCGATGCAGCAATCATGCAGCTCTGGCATGAGAGAGGCCTAACGTGATCGCCCGCATTCCTACCCATGATGTAATCAGGCCACGTCGGCATGCAATGCCAGCCAAGCAGCAGCCTATTTTTCTCTTGACTCCATGAGCGCCCGGACCATAACTGCAGTCAAATAGGAGCTCCATGCAAAGCTCATAGCCAAGAACTCGGCTTAAATGCATCACCTGGAGTAATAACTGAACTTCGACGATGTTGTCTAAGTTTTCTGAATTCGCTCCTCTTCTTCATATCTCTAGCATTATGCCTGGGGATGTCGTGTTCTATATGCATATGCACACCTACTATTCGTCCATACATAGCTAATGCAACAATACGTATATATATATATATATATATATATATATCTATATATATATATATATATATATATATATATATATATATATATATATATCTATATATATATATATACATATATATATATATATATATATATATATATATATATATATATATATATATATATATATATATATATATATATATATATATATATATATATATATATATATATATATATTATATATATATATATATATATATATATATATATATATATATATATATATATATATATATATATATATATATATATATATATATATATATAAATATATATATACATATATATATGTATATATATTGTGCCGTACCCCTCTTCTTTTTTCTCTCTCTTGCTCTGTGTGCGTGTCTTTTAGTGGCGTATCACATCTTCTAAAGTTCACAATTTCCAATGTTCATAATGTCAAATTTGGAGGTTAGCTTTCAAATTGGAAGCTAACCTTCAAAAATTGAATGTGTACTTGCAAACTAGCCCGGACAGGGTGGTCCCTATCCGCACCTGCACCTAACCTAGCCTAACCTAACTTAACCTAACCTTCCGACTTTTGGAAGTTAGCTTCCAATCTGGCGGCTAACCTCCAAGTTTTTGAAAGTAACTCCTAATTTGGAAATCATGAGCGTTTCAAATTGTGAGCTTTTGAAAACATGAACACCTCCCTGTCTTTCATTGTGAAAGCGCATGGTATGAAAAGCACCTCAGTAAACAGATGCTGTGAACTGGATTGGTATGTTAGCATATGATGGGGTTGGGAAAGGAATCGAAGGCGTTATCACAGCAAAGAATAGCATAGCACATGTCAACATAGCGCTACGCATATTGCTGTGCTTAGCAGTAAAATCGCCTCAACCTACCTACGCCCTCAGAAAAGTTTGCGTATTTTTCATCACGAAAGAAAAATGTATACGATCTAGAAAAATGAGTGCATGTCTCAGTCAACAGCTAGCAACTCAATTGATTCCCTAATTAAGTGTTATCTTCAGTAGATGTGAAGGTACATATCTGAAAGGGAATATCTCATCCACCTACTAATGTACTCTTGAAAGTGGATGATGATGTAATGCTGATGCACATTTCACACCATCCTCACGCAAGTGTGATGCATTTCCTCGATAAATTAGGCACCGTCGACAGCGACCTAAGTCACGAGACGAGTAGTAGGCAGAAGCAGTGCAAACGTCCAGCTTGCAAGCAAGCACAGCCAGGCTGCATGCATGCAACGAAATACCACAAGTTAGCCTCAATCGCCACTGTAAACATCCACAAAAGGTCAGACTAACCTTGACTTTTGCCAGCCGCTCGTCTTACACACACACACACACACTCGCATACACACACTCCGCACACACACACATACACACACGCACACACACACACACACACGCACACGCTCGCGCGCTGGCTGCATAACTTCGCAGAATCAATTATCATGCTGGATGTGCAGTTTGAGTCTGAGTGAAACACTGGAAAACAGGTGATTCCGAGAAGCCAACCCTGCTGTGTGGGACGACTGATGAGACAAGAATGCCGAACAGGAGTGTTCCGGTCACTGCTGTTCCTTTTCACTGCTTCCACTGGAGCGAAGTTGTTATCTCCTCTTCTTAACTACTTTTTTAAAAAAACAGCCAATGCCGCTGGGTGTAGACCTTCGCCCGTGCACAGCATTCGGCCATCTTCGTCAGTACGGGGCAGGGAGGGTGGCTGTAACGACCACCTTGCACTTCCAAATGAAGACCGGAAGCGATATGATTCCACAGTGAACGTGTTTCACGTGATGAAATCCCTACACCCGATTTTTGACGTGACGAAATTGACACCCATTTCTTATGCTTGAAATTCCAGGTTAACCTCCTAGTTAATCTTAAAGGACAATTTTGACACACATAAATAATTATACGTGCAATTGCATACGGATGCAAAACATTGGTACGCACCACGCATGCGCACATGGAACAATTACCATTATATGTCTCAGTGTTGTGAGATTAAGCCCATGGTTTAAGAGTCAAATGAAGATGAAGTATTTACTTCGTTTTAGGAACTTCGGAAATAGCACCAGAAAACACCACCTTCTGGAATCTATGACTTGAAAATGAATGCCAAATCCTGTCTTAGCGTCCAAATTAACCCCAGAGTGATCCAAGAGCAGAACAAGGTTATTCGGCGTCCAGTTCAGTCAACGACATCGATTGATATTGGAAAAAGCAGTGGCCTATGGAAACGGATCAGCTGATTTGTTCATCATTATTCCATACCAAACATTAGGCGCTTGCTGTCATCACGTGACCCCAATTACCGACAATTGGAGATTTCGGCGAAAACATGCCTTGCATGTTCTCTCTTAGGAGATTACGGAGAAGTAATCTGACCATCTTGAGATGCGTTGTTCAATAAGGTCGACAAAGGGTGCCTTATTAGGTATGTCACGCGGTAGCGCGCTGCCATGCACCCTATTCCATGACTGCGAATAGTCTTTGGTGACGTTGCATTCTCATTTTTTTTCTAGCACGGGAGGGCTAAGCTATCGCAAGCTTACCAAAGTGACTTACTAGCCATGAAAGATTCACAGGTGTAATTTCCTCATTAGTGCATCCTCTTCAGTTATTCTATTTTTGTCATCATCGTTCCGAGATTCTGTTCCTTCCACAAAGAGATCTCTTGTGCGTGTTCATTTAAAAGCACTCCAAAACGGGTCCTTCCCGAGACCGTATTAAGCGTACGTCATTCATCACGTGCGGTAGACATGTCAATGCGGTAGACATGTCAATGTGGTAGACATGTCAATGTGGTAGACATGTCAATGTTGTAGACATGTCAATGTGGGAGACATGTCAACGTGGTAGACATGTCAATGTGGTAGACATGTGAATGTGGTAGACATGTCAATGACTGTAAGCTCTCAAGCTGCCGAGGTTCCGTCCGCCTCATGAGTGTCTCGCAACACGCTCACATTCGGGTCGCCTTTGTGCTGTCGTGTGATCACGTCGCACATTGTGGCGCTTGTGACACCTGACATATCTGCCGCACATTGTGGCGCCTGTGACACCTGACACGTCTGCCGCATATTGTGGTACATGTGACACCTGACACGCTTGCCGTACATGTGGCGCCTGTGACACCTGACATATCTGCCGCACATTGTGGCGCCTGTGACACCTAACATGTCTGCCGCACATTGTGGCACCTCTGACACCTGACACGTCTGCCGCACATTGTGGCGCCTGTGACACCTAACATGTCTGCCGCATATTGTGGCGCCTCTGACAGCTGACATGTCTGCCGCATCTTGTGGTGCCTGTGACACCAGACAAGTCTGCCGCACGTTGTGGCATCTATGACACCTGACATGTCTACCGCACATTGTGACGCTTGTGACATCTGACACGTCTGCAACACCTCTGTTGTGTCTTCCGCTTCCCTGGCACCGTGTGCCAGCGCAGACGGACGAGTGGGTATGGTAGAGATGAGGTGCTACAGACTCCACACAACGCACAGGTGTATACGTCGAACCTGGCAGCGATGCATGTCGCGGTGTAAGATACGGTCTACCACAGGGCGTCTGAAGAGCCGAGCGGGCGTTGCGTGACAGGTTGCTAAATGACTGTTGATTTGGCGGAAAATACACCTAGTACATGAATGCTAGTTCTGATCTGAGCACAAAAAATATCCGGCAAAAGTGCCGCAACATAAACGGGTCAGCAACATATGTCGTGTATTGGTGTGGGCCAGCAGCCTGTGTCGTGTATAACTGTGTTTGGGTCTGTAGACTGTATCGTGTAGAAATGTGTCTGGGTCAGCAACCTGTGTCGTGTAGAACTGTGTCTGGGTCTGTAGACTGTATCGTGTAGAACTGTGTCTGGGTCCGCAACCTGTGTCGTGTAGAACTGTGTCTGGGTCAGCAGCCTGTGTCGTGTAGAACTGTGTCTGGGTCCGCAACCGCAGACACGTGTAGAACTGTGTCTGGGTCTGTCGACTGTGTCGTGTAGAGCTGTGTCTGGGTCAGCAGCCTGTGTCGTGTAGAGCTGTGTCTGGGACCGCCACCTATGTCGTGTAGAACTGTGTCTGGGTCAGCAACCTGCATCGTGTAGAACTGTGTCTGGGACCGCAGCCTGTGTCGTGTAGAACTGTGTCTGGGTCAACAGCCTGTGTCGTTAGAACTGCGCACAACTCAGCATGCAATGCTATGCATCCATTTTTTCGTTTGACCCATAGCCCGTTTACCTTCATATTCTCATCATTGCAACGTGCAAGTGCAAATTTCCTGCACAATTATGCTTATTGTGAACAAGAGCACTGAGTTCGAATCGCTGGCGATTTAAAGCTTGACTTGTCTTACACGTGCCACATAATACCAGCCCACAGGTGAATGCGGCAAGTAAGTGCTCCACGTCAGTATAATCACGATATTGATTAGACAGATTTAATCGGTGCCGAGTGCATGAAATAGTGAACGAGAGAGGGAGGGATGGAGAGAGTATTTTGTTTCCTCGTCAGTTACGTGCACTTGGATCGCTAAATACGGTTATCAGGCAACCAATAATAGTGACACAATTCGCGAAGTTTCGTCTACTATCTAGACTAAGTGATCATGCAGTAGCATTTAGATATGATTGATATTCATCAGCATACTAAGCCGATAATTCGTGTGATACAAAAAAACGAAATCCCGTCTAAAACACCAAAACTAGAAACTAGCGTTTCGAAATTGTCACACACGCTAAGGTACTAGAACCAAGGAATACCTAGCAGAACGTAAGCATCCCCTGTCCATCACGCTCCGCATTGAGTCTGGGGAGTCGTTCCTGGATGAGGACTCCCCATCCTCAATACGCAGTGACTGACGGGGATACTTAACCTCCACGATGCATTCCATGGCCTTATATCGGTACCTTAACATGTTCCTGGATCAGGACTCCCCATCCTCAATACGCAGTGACTGACGGGGATACTTAACCTCCACGATGCATTCCATGGCCTTATATCGGTACCTTAACATGTGGGAGTCAATTCCATGGCCTTATATCGGTACCTTAACATGTGGGAGTCAATTCCATGGCCTTATATCGGTACCTTAACATGTGGGAGTCAATTTCTAAGCGCGTGCTTGGATGTTGGTGTTCTTTTTCCTGCAGAGTACCGTTTGTGGTAACGCACGAATTTCACACATGCAATGGATGGAAATTACAAGTATATCAAAAAGCTACAGAGTGACACCTTACCTGAAAAATGTCTAGAGAATATATGAAACGTCGCGAACTGCATGATTATGCTTGATGACCTGATAATCGAGCTCAGCGATGATATGAAGCGTAACGACAGATAAAACGGGAGACTGCATGGGAAGTTGGTAAATGCCTAACGTGCCGTCACCTTTGATAAAACCTGCACACACACACACCCACACACACACCCACACACACACACTATATATATATCTATATATACAAATATATACATATATATGTGTATATATATATATATATATATATATATATATATATATATATATATATATATTTGTGTGTGTGCATGTGTGTGTGGGGGGGGGGGGGGAATCATATCACACATACCTACATTTACCCTCTCATAGAACTAAATATTTGTAAGCAAAATTGGCATTCCAGTTTTAAAAAGATCCCTCCCTGAGCGATCGATTTCTAGCGCGTTAAATATAAAATAACCTTTCCTTGTTTATCCAGATTCATTACTCTTACTCAGTACCTGCCACAACAGTTCCACATCCGCAGTTGGTTGGCGCCAGCGGTCGCAGATCCTCCGCACGTCCCGAGCGCGGGCGTCCGCGGCAGCCCGGCCCGGCCAATGCGACCGGCATGCAGGTCACGTGTCTCTGCCACCTCTGTCAACAGCCGCCGTGCCGTCATTCAGACTTTGTGACCAGTGCCGGCCGGGCCGGCTGAGGCCAAATGACCTCTTGCGGCTTACGTCAGGCGGCGGCGCGCAACGGCGACGCCGCAAAAACGCGGCCCGCGCGCCGCGATCGGCGCTGGAAATAGGAGACGCCGGCTGACCCCAGGCGCATCGGCGCTGTTTGTTGGGCGTGAGCATGGCGTGACGTGACAGTGGAGACCGGCGCGGCGGCGGACGCCTGGTCGCAATGGAGGGCGTCGTCACGTGTTCGACACGTGATGTGGCTGTGGGCCCGGCGCGGCGGCCGACGCGCGGCCGCAATAGAGGGCGTCGTCACGCCATCGCCACGTCAGAACGCACGCGCACTGTGTGGCAGGCCTCCTGTGCCGCCGTCCTCCCTCTCCACCTGTCCCCGCGGAAGACTGATAGGCGCACGGACTTGTGTCTTAACTTCAGAGACAATCCGCAATTTGCACGGCCGATGGATGGCCCAAACCAAGGCCAAATCCCAAGGCCACCTCAGTCGCCACACGGACTATCCTTAAGCAGGCGGCCACCGTCTCCTGCCAGAACCCCCCCCACAACCTCCTGCGCCACCACCCAAACTCTTCCCAAAACCTCGTCCGATGCCACCACCCAGGCCGAGCCCACCACGCCTCCCAAGTCCATTCAGGCCGAGCCCACCACACCTATCCAGTCCATCCAGACCGACCCCACCACCCCTACCAGACCAATCCCAACAGAACCTACCTCACCTCACAAGCGCAAAACCCGCTCCCGTCGCCACACAGTCCATTCACCCCTCCCTTCCCCTCCCCCCATCTTCCAGATCCTGTACCACCAGAGCCTGGCAACCAGTCCCGTCTGACTCACCACACGCCATCCTCACCATCCACCGAGTCCTGCCTCCCCCCCTCCCTGCGCGACACCGACACCACCCCTGCATACAAACACCAACAGATACTAATCACGTTCGGCAGTGGGTCTCTTCGTATGCGTGAGTATCGATGGTATTCCGAACACATTCCACGAGATTAGGTCAGAATTCCTACGACAAAAAAGAAACATTGGTATCTCCGGTCAAAGAAACTAATTTTCGCGACCCAGACTGTAATTGGAACAGTATGTCAGGTTGCACATGGCATGTCGACGACGTGAGCAGCCCAACCCGGAAATATGGCGCAGCCATGCTCATCGCTAACAGCATATCTCGTAGTCGAGTAACGTTAAATTCCCCTGAACTGCGCAGCAGTAAACCTTACAATCGCCCATTGTCAAACCACAGTCATCTCACCATGCATCTCGCCGTCAGCTGCAGCCCGCACACAACGTGAGCTGAGCCACTTGCTGCTTCAGGCTCCTCCACCAGTTCGTATTATGGGAGACTTTAACGCTAAACTTCCCTCCTGGGGACACAATCGGACAGACACCAGAGGCCGCGAAATTCACCAGCTTATCTAAGACCACAACTTAGTACTTCTAAATACCGGGGCCACCAACCTCTACAACACGACCTTAGGAGGTTCGGACAGTTGCATTGATCTAACGGGCTGCACCCCAACGATTAAGCTCACTACTTTATGTCAGTCTTCGATGACCCCGGGCTAAGCGATCACTACTCAATTACAATTAGGCTCAGCACGGACGCCATCCATCATAGGAAATTATTCAGATCATCTTTGAACTTGAAAGAGCGGAATGAACAAAATTCGAGGATCAGGTGGACATCAACCTTGCGAGATCAGAAAACAACAAAATCGATACAATACTCAGAGTGACAGTTCCGCAGCACATGACTCAGTCCCTAATAATAATCAACCTAGGAAAAAGGCATCAGTGCCATGGTGCACCTCGGATTGTCCAAGGGCAGTCCCCGCCCGGCGCCGCGCCCGCAAGCAGTACAGAAGATGCAGAGGTGTAGGATCGCAAGATCAGTTGGGCGGTGGGGGGGGGGGGAGCTCAGCCCTGGGTTGATCAACCTTTGTTACTCCAAAATATCAACTTCTCCCCGGATTTGGGCCACTTCATGTTGACATCTTGAAAAAAAAACGTTAATTTTGAAAATATTAATTTCATTTTCCATTTTTCCATGCACTTGGCCTATCCGGGGACAAAATACTCCAGAAATGGTTAATCAAAACCTATTGCCGAATATGGAGAATCAACTTACTGTCGAAACGTCTTCCCCCTTCGCTTCGCATTATGCCGAATTTCATTCTTGATTTTATGATATTTATATATGTTACTTCAAATTTCCGTCGGTCAAAACGGATTAAAAACAGTACGAAAACAAACAACATGTAACCATCATACATGTTGGCGATGTTGAATTAAAATATGATTGATTGTACCATTTCAAGTTATGAAAGAGTGCAGTCACCACCAGTACTAAGGAATATTTGGAAGAACCGCGAGAATATCGTCACCACTCATCATTTTGGGCAATCTTACACCTAGTAAGGTTGAACACGAGTAATGTGCCGTACTCGACATTTATGCAGCATTGCTTGAATTTTTAATGGGGTTGACTTCCAAAGTTGGGGAGGGTTGGCTGCCAGGTTGGGGGAGGGGCTGAGCTGCAAGTTGGAGGTCTGGAACCCTCCCAACTGAGTAGGATCCTACACCCCTGAGAAGATGCGTGTGCAAAGCACACTTATCAGCATAAAAACAGACCAAAATACACTGACGGTACACAATTCGAACATCACGCCAAAATTATCGGCAGCCTTTCGCGTCACAATTCAATAGGTTCACCCCTACGAATCTGGGGTCTGATGAAGCGCTCCAACCTGAAACGTCCAGCATCCGGCCCCTTCCTGCCGTTGATGGTGAGAGGACAGCACATTACTGACCCACAAGTCGGAGACCACCTTAGACTACACTACGCCAGCGTGTCAGACAACAGCACATTTGTCTGACACGCTGGGTCCCTAACTTTCCGTTAAAACCTCACTTCGTTGTTGCTGTCGGGCCGCTTTGGTCACGTTGTCCTACTACATTTACTACATACTACAGTTTGGCTATTATTTGGCCGATCCCTTGTCGCGGCGCGGATAGCCCTTATCGCGCAAAAGCGGTGTCTAAGTCGTCTGTGCAGTTAGACGTTAGATCCTCCGCCCGCGCCACGACAAGTTCGCGACATGCCGAAGCAGGCTCAAGGCTGCAATGGCGGCCGGCAGAGCCGGTGTGAAGCATGGTGGCGTGGGTGGGCGGGGGAAAGACGTCGCTCTGGTGACGTGCACTGTCCGACGTCCTCCGCGCGTGTCACCAGACTGCGCGGTCCGGCGTCCGTCCTTCCCGTGAGCTCCCCCCCCCCCCCCAGATAAGGCACCCTCACCCCTCGTGTTTACGACCACCCAGCTGTGCGGTCCTTCGCCTCGCCGTTCGAGTTTTAACTTGATTTAACCCCGGTTAAATCACGTTTGTGGGCTCCAGAAATTCACGTTGGGGGATGTAAATAAATCCAGCTGCTCTCAAAGCCAGCGTGACCCGAAATACCAACCGGAAACCTCCAATACCCACCATATCGCGGAAAAACGGCACGGCTTTACAATATGCGCTGGAACCATAAATATACACACTTGGAGTGCTTAAGACACACCGGAATCCCTCCTCAAAGCACGTTTGCACCTTCAAAACACATCTCATCCGCAACAACGCCATGAGGACCTTAAAAACAGGTCTGACCCAGCAAGAAGTGACATGGTCATAAAAGTACGTCGGGCAGCAAATGAACACCTCAGAGCCTTCGAAAACCTTCGGTGTCTCAAAAACAGCGTGGGTCAACAAACGTAAGGATAAGAAGAGACACGTCGTGTCTCAGAAACGGGCCTGGGGACTAAAAAGTTTCACTGTGGCCCTATAAACACATCAATAAACGGAAAAAATCGGAATGGGTCCTGAAAGGAATACCAAACCAGAGCGCGTCTCGGTCCGTAGCCAATTTGTGAGCATATTTAAACAAAAAGATGAGGTACATACATCAATGTTCAGAGAGGTATTCGGATTCCTTTTCGACAAAAAAAATGTGAGAAGAAGACAAATAATTTAGAGTTGAATTCATCAAGTTTTCGAACCACACCACGATACGCAACAAGGGGCCACGTCCATTCTATCAAAACGCAAGGGGCCCAGCAGAATTCGCATAAACCGCAGAAACGCATGAAGCATGGCGGAAGCGACGAATGAGCAAGATACACGTGTGTGAATGTTTACGTGGTGAAGACTGGGCGTTATTTCATTTGCCTATTGACAAATATGAGAAATAATTCGATACACTCACCAATCTACAATTTTGTAGTTCCAGTGATTGGGATTGATGAGCGAAAAATTTACGGTGAGGAGTCTGCCCCCACACCCGAACCCTAACGCCTATTAATCGCAAATGGAGATATCTCGAAATGTGCTGCTTGCTATCCCAAATGTTACCTGATTGATAGCTAGATTTCTGGCCAATCCGAAGCCCAAATTTGGTCAGGTAAGACTGGAGTCCCTGACATGTCACACCACTGCCAGACACACGGCCTGTCCCGACCCGGGGTGGGGGTGGGGGGGGGGCAGCCGACGCACCACGCGCCGTACACGGCGTCACGTCACACTAACTGTCACGTCTCGCGGCCCAGCGCGACCGTGGCGAATAAAGTACGGTTCGGGTCAAGCATCGGCCGCGCCGCGCCACCCCCTGACCTCCAGATGTCACTGTTGCGCAACAATCACAACAGTCGCTGACCCAGAAAGGCAGGCTTCAGAGCAAGCCAACAACAACAGTCGTAGCTGACAGCTATGGAAACGGCCTGCTGGTACGGATGCCCGCAGAGAGAGGCTCATCGGTTAGACTGGCCACCAGGAACACACCATGTATTGCTCAGAGTGGACTATGTGATGCCCCATTCGAAAAGGGAGTTGTCAGCCGGAAAAAATCATCCAATTCTATTCCGCCGTCAAAGCATGCCATCACGGGTTCATGCTCTCGTTCTGAGATGTGATTAAATTGCGCTACTATGCTTGCCTGCAGAACAAAGGTGGTAAGGCTGTCATTCTGTCACGGTCTCATTATATCCATGGCCGTGGAACCACGTCGCATTTCGCCGGTTATCGGCCTCGCTACATCGCTACATCGCTACATCGCCTGCCCGCTACATTTGCATGTTCGCGACATTGACTGCATTGTTTAGCAATCTGAGTAGAATCCATCTTAAAACCTGCCACAGCCGTGTGTCACAGCTCTCGTGCTGCGTAAGCCGTAGCAGATAAGGCCTGAACAGTGCCGGTGTCGAGTGCATTTTCACTTTAAAGGTGGCTGATCACATTTCTCTTTCGCTATGGTGTATGCCTGCAAGGTTAGGTTGGCCCTGGGGTGATGAAAGAAGACGTGGAGGTGCATTTGAGCCACGATCTGGTCATATCAGAGCTACATCAGTTCGGCCACATCCACCAGAGCTACATCAACCCGGCCGCATTCCCCAGAGCTACATCAGCTCGGCCATATCCACCAGAGCTACATCAGCTCGGCAACATCCACCAGATCTACATCAACCCGGCCACATCCACCAGAGCTACATCAGCTCGGCAACATCCACCAGATCTACATCAACCCGGCCACATCCACCAGGGCTACATCAGCTCGGCCACATCCACCAGATCTACATCAGCCCGGCCACATCCACCAGGGCTACATCAGCTCGGCCACATCCATGAGATCTACGTCAGCTCGGCCACATCCACCATGGCTACATCAGCTCGGCCACATCCACCAGATACATCCCGGCCACATCACAGGGCTACATCAGCTCGGCCACATCCAAGATCTACGTCAGCTCGGCCACATCCACCATGGCTACATCAGCTCGGCCACATCCACCAGAGCTACATCAGCTCGGCCACATCCACCAGGGCTACATCAGCTCGGCCACATCCATGAGATCTACGTCAGCTCGGCCACATCCACCATGGCTACATCAGCTCGGCCATATCCATCAGAGCTACATCAGCTCGGCCACATCCACCAGGGCTACATCAGCTCGGCCACATGCACCAGATCTACATCAGCCCGACCACATCCACCAGAGCTACATCAGCTCGGCCACATCCACCAGAGCAACATCAGCTCGGCCACATTCCCAGAGAGGTGCGCGTATCGTGCTCAGAGGATTTTATGCTGCTATTTAACCGCAAAAGTATATGTCGGACGTCCCAAGGAAACACCTTGCTGGGTATCAACTCTGTGACAAATCAAGCATCAGAAAACCATGATGCCAAATCACCTGGAGGAAGCACGGCTTTGACGAAGTCACTAAATCACCTTGCGATGCTATTTTCATCCAAATAGACATAAAAATTGGGGAACAACAACTATATAACCAAAACCTACCGTATTTCCGAGTTCGGGAACCTCAGCTTTCCACATCACGGCAGCTTCAGGCAATCGAGTTAACAGGTTCCCATACAGTCAGATGGCAATCTCTGCGCCCAGTCAGAGCTCGTAATCCTCAGTCAGTCAAACGATGACGGCGGCTTCCAGTCAGATCACTATCTCGGCCGCCACTGTACGTTTATTCTCCTTCAACTGCGTGTGCTGTCGGTTACCTGGAACATCGGAGCTGGTTACAGCCCAAGCAGGAATTTTATTAATCAAACGTTGATAAGAATCGCAATGCTTCTCAAGTAATCTGTAAGCTTGAGAGCGGATTGTTTCTCTGGTACCTTCCTTTGGCTGCTGCTACCAAAATCATTTATTAGGATGGTAATCATCCAGGAATCGAATATCAGCTTATCTTCAATCAGCGTAAGACTTAATATTTCCGTTATGACCATTGCTATGTAATGCTAATATTATGTTATGACTAATATTCATCGCGTCATTTGTAGCATCGCTAGTTAGGTCATTACAATTATGCTTTGAACCAGTAGGACCAGCATTTCGAATGGTTGTCTTCTAATATGTTTGGTGTACGGCCCTCTGTAGTAGAACATATCTAGCTGTCTCGAATGTAGCACAGGCTAGCTCATCGGAAAATAAGTGAACAGTTTGGTACGTACCATTGCATTGTTTGTTTTCAGCACCACCAGCCAGCAGTGGATTATACCTGCTAATCAAGACAACATTATCACCCAGTGCGAGACCAATTTAGGTATACTTTGTTCGATGTAAAAGTATGCAGTCGACCATTAATAAGCCACAGCTGAGGTGATCACCATTTTCCCGACGGTGTGAGCACGGCCAACTGGAGGATCATGAATATGCCATACACGAGGAAGCGTTACCGGATTGCCTCGACCCGATGCTCGGCGAGCGCCACGACCACCCACCGACCGACGGACCCCCAAGGCTGCTGCACGGGGCCCACAGTTTGGGACAAGGCCGCAACACACGTCAAGTGGCTGTCGTCTCGCAGCGGTCGGCTGGCCACTTCGACGGGATCTGGCCAGCAGGCGATCACATCCATCGTGAACCAAGACCAAAGCGACGGTTTGCCGTTAAGTATAGTTGAACGACGTCTGGAATGTTTTGCAGAAGGCATCGATTCTTGTAAAAACTATGTTCCTGCAATGAAAAGGATGCAATACAAACATTTTATTGTATGCTGCAATGATCGAAAGACCAAACATGGTATCTAAATGTAGTCCCTCGCAATGTGGATAATTTTCCACCATGATATCCTGAAATTGCCTGAATGTCCTACATGTCATTGGGCCGGGCGATGTACGGGCTACATCCGTGGTAAAATTAACCGGTCCGGGAAGCGCTCCGGCCTCATGGGCACGGGCGTGGGCCTGGTCAGGCTTGGAAACTTGGCCCGTCTCAAAGCATGCTGTAGGATACAAATATCAATATAAATAAGCCTGATGAATTTCTCAAAGTCTGTGTGGTGTGTTACGTTCATTGCAACTGTGAAAGAGTTAACCGACCTCCTCGCTCGCCCATGGCTAATGAACGGTAGAGCTCAAGTTGATGCTGCCAAAGCCTTGCTTGAAAGGTCCAAGCAATGTTCAGGAGTATGCTAGAAATCTAGATTTGGGTGATTACATAATACACTGTGTTACTCACCTATTAAGTATGTATTTTGCCACCTCATCCATTTCTATAATAATAATTCAAGTAACTTCACATTCGTTGATCAGCATATGCATGGTGGCAGCGACGGATTCAGAGGGCTGGTATTCGACAGTTTAGGAGTTCAATTTTTCTCGAATTTCGAAAATACACTCTTCAGATTTAGACATTTAGCATTCGGTGGGTTCGCTTAGGATAAGAGTTCTCATATAAAATGCTTTGAGATTTCGAGTGAATGCCTTCTTAGTGCAAAACTTCGGAAACCAATCGGCCTTTGCCCCATAGTCACAGTGTCCACACCCGTAAATCTGCAAGCGCATAGTGGTATTGGAACGCTGTTTGTATTTGACAAAACTCTTTGGCTATCGACACCAAACCAGCAGGAGCATTGCAGACGACACACCACCAACACGCACTGAAACACGCACTGCATACCCTAAGAATATGCATAGCAATGACATAAATAGCCATCCACGACTGACATCGGACGTACATACATGAGCCGATTTGGTTTCCCATTCAACTAAATGGTCACCTAGCGCTGCCGTCGGACGTAAATGAGCTGACTTGCTTCACAATTAACATAACGTAAGGCGATTACCCAGAGGTACCATCGAACGTAAATGAGACGATTTGCTTGATAATTCATAACGTAAAGTGGTTACACAGACGAACAAAGGACGTAGATGAGCTGAATTAAAAACACACGTTGTGTTACTATGCACAAACCTGCATGAATGTATGATTCTACTAACCACGACTGACAACTAATACGCGGTAGCTGGCGCGAGCGGCGTCGTGGACAATTACCACCTTGCTCGCACGATGAAGACCCCTCGGTGCTCTTCCAACCCCACCCCACCCCAACTGCAAATTATTTTGCGGAGGAGTAAAGTAAACCAACACTCTAAAACTTTGGAGATGTCCCCACCCACCTCACACCTTCAGCATCTAACGTCACGTACACTATAGCGTAAGACTCCTTTAACGTAGAAGCACACATGCCTTGAAACTTACTTGCGAAACCTACACGCTGCCAAGGCGGCACAAATGACCTTGGGGGTCCGGCACGCCTTTAAAACCTACTCCTCCCTGGCAATTTCTCTCTCTTAAAGATATTTAAAAAAAGCGTGAGGTAGCCGCACATGGTTGCATGCTCGCGCTATGCTTACAGCAGTAACGTAAATAGCCATCCACGTATGGCATTGAATGCAGATGAGCCGAATTGTTGTGCCACTAGAAGTAAATGTCTATCTGGCGGTGCCGTCGGACGTAGATGAGCCTACGCTATTAACATGGCGTAAAACGGATACCTAGACGTATGTACCATCAGACGTAGATGAGTCAAATTACAAAACACCGTATTAACCCCAAACACAACCATGCATGAATGCATGATACTAATCCCTACTAATTGCTAACAAGAGGCAGCCGATGTGATACGCGATGTGGGCAATTACTCCCTTGCCTGCATGGTACAGGCCCCTTGGTGTTCTTCCACAAGAGCAGGCTAATGCTGGCACCCTGGCAAAATCAACTTTCTTGCCAACACTTACCTATCAAAAATATGAATTATCTTGTGGAGGAGTAAAGTAAACCAAAAACTATCAAACTCATTGCGTGTAAAGAAAACATACGACCTTCAATATACCAGGAGGTGCTGAGTTGACATCAAAAGTAACGTTAAGGATTATACTTTTTCTACTTTGGGACAAACGTTTTATTAAAGGAAATAATCCTTAACGTTACTTTTGATGTTCTCAGACCTCCTTATATTGAAGGTCGTATGTTTTCGCATTGTCTAACCAGGAGCATCTAAGAGCCATTCTTCGTTGTATTAAACACTATCAAACTTTTTCCATCGGTCTGGGAGCTGGTCCCTCGCCCAGTCCCCGCCTTCAGAACCGTAACCTCACATACACACTAGAACGTAGAATTCCTTTAACGTAAGCATACACA
>JAOTOM010003461.1:50000-158014 GCA_034440615.1 Ashinkailepas kermadecensis
GTGTGAGGTGAGCCTTCTTCACCTCACACCAGCCTCGTGGACGCAGTATGTCGAGTCACGACTGACAGGCCTGATTCTGGAACATTGGGTCCTTCTGCGTGTCAATTGGTACTGGGTTCATGCCGTTCCCAAGTCCTCTTTTGGTCTTGCGATGTTCTATTTTCGCGCTTGGGAACTGCAATGTGTGTATGATATTGATGGTCGGTTTATATCGTACTGGTGAGGAGAGTTGACGAGGTAGGACAGTTACTTCACCGCTTTGATGGACATGCAAAAGTCACGTCATAACAGGGCAATTATATATTAGGTCTTGAAAATACCAACAGACGAATACTGCTGAATATCAATAGCAGTCCCATCTCAAATAAAACAGGAGCACTTCTTCTTGAGAAGTCGATGCGAGGCGGCATATTCCGACAAGATGGTCCACGGAACACGACGTCGCACCGCAGCTGCCGGGAATTTCGATCCGGAAATTGGGGGCAATATTGTGATGGCGCCGGGTGCGAAGCGTGAGCCTTCTTTGTACCTGTGATTGGCTATTTACGCCGGTCGTAAAGGCCATTGGTCGGCCGTTGCGGAGTCCACACACGTTTGTAGAGTCCCATCAAAGGAATGGACAGAGTGAGCTGGAGGGTTAGAGTGGTGACAATGTGAAAGGGCAGGGGTAGAGTAAGAGAAGCGTAATTCCGAACACAAGGAGCATACAGAGTGACGTGGAAAAGGCACCACGCTGATTGCTTGTTCTCTGGAGAGGAAAAGGTAGAGTAGAAGTAGAGCGCTGACTCTTTAGTGACGGCGGCTGACTATAATGGACAAAAGTGCTGGAACCCGAGGGGGACACGGATGGTGTATTTAAAGGAAAGGGCAGACTCCCCATCGCCCCCTCGCCCCCGCCGCACGTCTCTCAACCTATCACACGGCCTTACATGACTCAGCATTATCACGGAAATTCTTCTTTCTGGCACATTGCGTCCCGGTGTGAACTGAATACCTCTAATGGTCGGCTTTGTCGAACGCCAGGCCCAGAAGAAGAACGTCAGAAATGCCGTCGTTTGTCACTGCTTGTCGCGGTGGTTGCCGTGTATCACAGGTTGTTGCGGTGGTTGCCGTGTATCACCGGTTGTCGCGGTGGTTTCCGTGTACCACCGGTTGTCGCGGTGGTTGCCGTGTGTCACCGGTTGTCGCGGTGGTTGCCGTGTATAGCCGGTTGTCGCGGTGGTTGCCGTGTATAGCCGGTTGTCGCGGTGGTTGCCGTGTATAACCGGTTGTCGCGGTGGTTGCCGTGTATCACCGGTTGTCGCGGTGGTTGCCGTGTATCACCGGTTGTCGCGGTGGTTGCCGTGTATAGCCGGTTGTCGCGGTGGTTGCCGTGTATAGCCGGTTGTCGCGGTGGTTGCCGTGTACCACCGGTTGTCGCGGTGGTTGCCGTGTATCCACCGGTTGTCGCGGTGGTTGCCGTGTACCACCGGTTGTCGCGGTGGTTGCCGTGTATAGCCGGTTGTCGCGGTGGTTGCCGTGTATAACCGGTTGTCGCGGTGGTTGCCGTGTATAGCCGGTTGTCGCGGTGGTTGCCGTGTATACCCGGTTGTCGCGGTGGTTGCCGTGTATAACCGGTTGTCGCGGTGGTTGCCGTGTATAGCCGGTTGTCGCGGTGGTTGCCATGTATACCCGGTTGTCGCGGTGGTTGCCGTGTACCACCGGTTGTCGCGGTGGTTGCCGTGTACCACCGGTTGTCGCGGTGGTTGCCGCGTGCCGTGGTGTGGCGCACGAGACGACGTCATGGCGACGTCATAGCCGGCCACGTCACCAAAAGTGTGGCTGACCGAGTCGAGACGAACCTCGTCGGAGCTCCGAGCCAACGCCGTGAGTCCTGCCGCCAGACGAACACCTGCTGGACTCACACTCACGCTCATATGCCATTCAGTGTGTGTTGGTAAGCACATGGCGTGTTGGTTCAAGTCATTGACGGCCCAGTGCGGCCGTCAGGATCTCTGACGGCCACCTTGGCGCGGGAATGATATGCAGAATCGCCCACGTGTCTGCGGAAACTGGCGACTGGCGGTCGCGGCGCGGCAGGCACGATGACTGCTACATAGCGGAAGCCGGTGCTCGGTGGTACAGTGCTGTGATGAGACGGGGTCTCCGGTGTTCTGGCGTGCACTCCCAGCGCGTCGCAGTTTCTGAAGTACAGGTGGAAGAGTGCCAGCAGAATTACAGTTGTAGATTTCAACAGATTACGCAAATTCAAAGGGATGTTGATGTTGCCACATAGAGTGTAAGACGTGGGAGCGTTTGCGTTGCTGCCACTGAGTTAGTTAGTTAGTTATTTGGGTTTTAGGGCGCATCAACTGCATTGGTTATCCAATTCCAGCTGCCACTGATGTTGCTGCTGCAGCCGCACTATCCATAAAATTGTTCACAAACGTGCTCAAGCATGCTACGCTGGTCAGAGTGACGTCAATGCGTTCACGCTATTGCGGCGGCCGGCTTGACGTGGACGGTTTGTTCATATTGTTATCCGATAGCATGCCGCATAGGGTTCAGACAAACTCATATCTGGTGATGTATGGGTTAGATTTTCGCATGCTATGTGATTGTGCAAGCTTCACCCGATCCAAAGTACTGCATGCCTTAATGATAATGGATTAACCGTTGCAGTAGTTGGCTGGAATCCTGAGCAGGCGAATCATTTCAACGACTTAACCACGCTAATCCTTGCGAAGTTCAGTGTTACAGCCCATTTTTAATTCCGAGAAGATTGCACTCATTTCAGCTTCGCATACCGGTACGTAAGCCAATCGCTCTATTTCAAATTCGCTTAGCACTCCAAAGCTTGTCACCTTTACCAATGGTGTCTATAATGTGTACCCACTCACTGGTCGGCTCCGGGAAGGGACTTCGGTTTCGGCCACGTCGAGCTGAATATCCCATCAGCTGCGGCGCTTTCTCGGTGAAGAATTGGCTACGATTGTGGCGCCGGCGCCGTCACCGGCGAAACCTGCAGCTCACACCAACCTCCAGCGTTCGCAGAAAGAGGTCCGACCCGGCCAGACTGGCGTGCGTGCTGCACACCGCTACCTACGCGGTCCGACCCGGCAGGCCGCCAGCCTACAGGTGCCTCCCACAGCGGCACCTCCCACTCACGGCCGCCAGGTAGTGAGGCATCAGATGCTGCCAATATTAGGTCCGATCAAGTATATCGTGGGAGAGACAGAATGTCACGTCTCGGAATGCTTTCCTGCCAATCGGCCACCTGCATGTCATATCAGCTTGTCAACATGTATAACAGTAAAGTAAAATTAAGACGTGGATGAAACATTATGCATGAGAACTATATTCTGTCATACTTATTTACTGGTATAAACCCGAACAAGACACGAGCTTCACTGTGCTCGCATGCTAATTATGCTATTGTCTGCTCTGTATGGTGGTATGATCTCGATATCCATGTGAAACATGCGCTTGGCGCAACTCTTGCGAGGAATGATCTCACTATGCATTCAACTTAAAGCATAAATGCTTATAGCTGAAAAGGCTATGAAATTAAACGAAGCGTAGGCGTACAAAAGATACTCCGGCCATTTCAGGCGGACTATCCGGTCTAAAACTTAGCTCCGTCTTACAACAGCGCTTCTTGGGTCAAACCTTGGGCAATTTATTTTCCCATTCCCGATGACCCTTTTGTAAGTCTCCTTCACGGCCGGCATCCAGATTGGTAGGTAACACAGCATGAGTGTGTCCTTGGTGGTCATGACATGGTGATATGCCAGCCATTACTGCGGAAGGTGGCAGGTTGGAGAGTGGGGTTTTCATTTTCTTTGTGTTGCTTGGAAGCTGGCTGTTCGGGGGACAGGAAGTCCCAATGGCTTTTCTACTAACAGGTGTCCTTTCCTCGCCATCCCACACGGCTCCACTATTGTATCTCTTCATTTCGCTCTCGTGCCTCTGTTGTTGGTTGCTTCCATGCCTCATTTGCATAACGTAATAGGCATAATATTTTACTAATATTACCTGTGTCACAAGAGACCGACATCGAGCTCATTGTAAACCTCGCCAACGCCGAAAAGGGTAGTGCAAAGATCTGCATTTGTTTCAACTTGTCCCGAAGGGGAATTTGGAAGCTTTTCTAATTTTTTTTGGAGATCGAGTTGATGCCGCTTTAGCATCTTCCTCCACGCTATGATCTTGGAATGTGAGAACGTGTAGTGCCAGCTTCATATTTTAGGATCTGAACAGGACAATGCGTGCCAAATACTACACGCTGTTTTTATCACTATGCAATGTTGTTCCTAGCAAGAGCTAAGTTCGGGTGATATTCTCGAACGCTGCACATAGTTGACAAAGATAAAGGCATTGCTTGATCCAGAATAACCTAACCGCCACTGAACCCTACTCTTGTTTGGGGACTCTGCCTTCCCCTCTCCATGAGGTCTTGCAGGTGGCATTTCCGAACTGTTCTCGATATAACTCTTAACCTTGGCGAATTTCCCTACCTATTCTGTTTCTTCTATCTAAGGCAATAATGACGAGGAGACGAGGTCTGCACTAGTCTCACCAGACGTCGTTACAGGATGACAACGAGGAAAGCACAATCGGACTACAACAAACACACATGAATTGGGTAAGTATGCGCAATGGAGGAGATGACGTGAATTACGGCTCTTACGTTTTCAACTTTTTTCGCTGTTGGCAGGAATAAAATTGAGGTGACAATTCGATCCCTTGCTTATCAATGTAGAATTCAGTTCCGCTTTGTATGAGGAGCTCCTTTCAATTGGCAATATACATTTTAGATTCCGTTTCTCAATGACTAAATGAACGGTTTTAATCCAACTAATAGCCAAGTATTTGTGGTGCTGTGGTCGGCGACTCCAAACTGTTTGAAAATGATCTTTGTGGTTTGAGCATCCCGTCATGTAAAAGTATGTACGTTGACCTTACGCACTGTTTGTTTTTCCCAGATTAATACATCATTACTATTTATTAATGTTGTTTATTAACAAACTAATAAACAACCTTAACTAATTTCGGATAACCTTGGCCTACGAAGCTGAGGACCTAGTTGTGCGAAGCTCCCTTGCTGAGCTACTTCCTACCTTACCTTTGGAGCCGTCATTGCTTCTGAGATGTTAGATCCCGACTTCTAAGATGTCAGAGTAGAACGAAATCCACCGCGGCTCGCTTCACCGTTTGTAATAATCAGAGAAGTAACGTAACTAGCTTGACATTGTTTTCAAGGAAATATGTGCCCTTTGAATATTAGAAGATATTTGAAGATAAATGGGAAAAACAACGCACACACACACATACATGCATATGCATATATATATTTATATATATATATATATATATATATATATATATATATATATATATATATATATATATATATATATGTGTGTGTGTATGTGTGTGTGTGTATATATGTGTGTGTGTGTGTGTGTGTGTGTGTGTGTGTGTGTGTGTGTGTGTGTGTGTATTGGTTCCAACACAATAAACGGAGGCGAGGAGCAGTTCCATGCATGCAAAACTGGCTGGCGTCAGTGGAGTTCAAAATTAGCGCGGGAAGGTACAAATGCACCTCCAAATGTACAAACGGGCACAGCGTGGCAGCTGTGGTCGTGCGTGAAGGTTAGAGCCACTCCATCCCAAGCAACTCTGTCCCTCCTAGTCTCCTGGCAATGGTCTCAAGCTTACTACTGCAGTGGATAGGTTTTAAATTTGTCACACGGTGGGAAATATTTCAACACGTGACGATATATATTTAGCAGAATATGGTCTCCAGAATTGCTGGAAATGTCAATGCTGCACTCCATCTATCTGATACGTTAATTATCCAGTGAACACTTGTTGGGATGCCATAGCTGAGCTATGCGGCTTCTCCAGGGAGGTGAAGTTCTTCCAAGAAACACTACCAGTTTGATTGCTCCGGCTCAGGTTCCCTGAGGCTCCGGCTCCGGCTCAGGTTTCCTGGACTTCCACGAGTGTCTTAGATGACATAATCTGACATAACTGATACAGCGGATGCCTGTGCAGTGATCGGGCCCACGCCACACTCCGCGAAGCTGGCCGGCCGGCGGCGGGGCCGAGACGGCCGTCCGTGGTGCGGCGGCCCGTACCGAGATGCCCAGATCGTGACCAGTGATGCAGGTGCCCGCCTGCCCCGTCTCATCTTCACTGGCCGGGGCCGGTCGAAGTGTGTTCACGTGAGAACATCGCCGGACATCTCCATCTTCAACATCTTCACGTGACGGCTGCGTCCAATGCTACCTCAGCGATTTTGCGGATTTGGGTGGTACGTATATCGACAAACAACTGTATTGCCGTTGTCAGCAACGCAGGTTCACTGCTGCGACCTTTCCATGACCTGTGCGTGGGCGTTTGTCAAATTCTCCCATAGTCCCGTCCATTAATGCACGTGCTAACATCGCAAACAATATCTTTTTTTCAACCTGACCTGTTCCAGACAAATTGAAAAGACCTGAAATATTTCAAGCAAATTCAATCATAATTCACGTAATTTCTATCGATATAAAAAGTTCGCACTTCTTTGCTGTGGTAGGATGCATGCAAAAAGGATCACAATGCAACTTATCATTTTGCGTATCTGAATCTGCGCTGTCATCCACCACTGCACATTCGGCAAACGTCTGCTGTGCATAGCAAGCAGCATACATATATTTATTATGGACGTACCGTATAGTCATCGTTAATTTCATTGACATTCACATGTTGTACTCAAAATTATTCAAAAATGTTAAAAAATGCACAATTTTAGCGCATATGGCCTCACTTTACACTCATTGGTGCTACGTAAGCGATGTTCAGCAACTGCCTAAACCATAGTTACCAATGCCTCTTCGAGTCCAATTTAGCTAAAACTGTGGAGCAATACACCGCCATGGCTTATTCAATCACCAAAGGCTCGCAAAGCCGTGCCTCCAGTCGATGATCCCTCGCCAGTCTCGTGAGGTAAGTGTCGGACAAGATATGTAATAGGCAGCTCCACACCGTCGTGATTTATTAGTCAATCTCACCTCGGGTGGAAAACCCGCCCCGCTTTGACTGGCGAGTGCGAGCTCTCGTTCTGGTGTGGACGTTTCAGTGGGTGCCGCTGCTGTCGATGTGCACGCACTCAAGAGTGACCCGAGTGACACTGTGTCACCCGATTGGTCTGTCCAGGTGACACACTGAAGAGTGGCCCGACTGACACTGTGTCGCCCCATTGGTCTGTTCAGGTGACACACTGAAGAGAGACCCGAGTGACACTGTGTCGCCCGATTTGTCTGTTCAGGTGACACACTGAAGAGTGACCCGAGTGACACTGTGTCGCCCGATTTGTCTGTTCAGGTGACACACTGAAGAGTGACCCGAGTGACACTGTGTCGCCCGATTGGTCTGTTCAGGTGACACACTGAAGAGTGACCCGAGTGACACTGTGTCGCCCGATTTGTCTGTTCAGGTGACACACTAAAGAGTGACCCGAGTGACACTGTGTCGCCCGATTGGTCTGTTCAGGTGACACACTGAAGAGTGATCCGAGTGGCACTGTGTCGCCCGATTTGTCTGTTCAGGTGACACACTGAAGAGTGACCCGAGTGACACTGTGTCGCCCGATTGGTCTGTTCAGGTGACACACTGAAGAGTGATCCGAGTGACACTGTGTCGCCCGATTTGTCTGTCCGGGTCACACACTAAAGAGTGACCCGAGTGACACTGTGTCGCCCTATTGGTCTGTCCGGATGACACACTAATGCCGGCCGGCCTGGGAGTGGGCCGCGCTGGGCGATCCTTTGCGGCGGCTCGCGTGATCAACTGGTCTGACCGCCTGGACCTCGGGTGATTAGCCTTGGGTGGCGACGTAGTGACGGAGAAACGAAAACACGAATTGAGTGTCGGGTAGCTCCCTGTGGAATGCGCTGAATCACCAGACTAACTATGCCAACTCTGAAGCGTCGGGTAGCTCCCTGTGGATGCGTTGAATCACCAATATGCTAACTCTGAAGTGTCTGGTAGTTCCCTGTGGAATACGTTGAATCACCAAACTAATTATGCCAACTCTGAAGTATCGGGTAGCTCCCTGTGGAATACGTTGAATCACCAAACTAACTATGCTAACTCTGAAGTGTCCGGCATGAATAGGGAGATTGGTTGACAGAAGGAAGTAAACGTAAAGTAAAGGAACTAAACGGCGAATACAGGGCAAAACACTATAATAAAAGTCGCTGAGATTTAGGTACAGATTGCCAATACGAACACGAATCGATTCGTCGATGAAGTATTTATAGGCATTCATTGTCGGGCTTATTATGCTATCAGACATCTGCATTACAACACCTAAACACCAATTATGAACAATAAATGTGAAGTTATTGGCGTGGGATAGCCGGCACCGGGGTGGTTGATCTCCATAAACTTCGGTGCTCTCTCTTGAACCTTCCGCATCGGCACTTCCTCGTGCGGAACAACAATGAAGTGCCGCGGTCGGGCCGCGCAAAATGCAGAGCATCACGACTCAGCGGATTGTATCTTTAAACCGGCCACCGTCCATCTTCCCTATTTAGGTGGGCGTCTGTCCAAGTGTCAACAGGTTATCAGCTCAGAGGCTGTGCTTATCCCCGCACTAGGACAGGTTATCAGGCTTGTTCCCGGACTGGGCCTCTAGGTGGGACGTTAATTTGCCAGCCAGCTTTCTCTTCTCCCTAGTTACGAGACGCTGTCTCTCTCTCTCTCTACCCTCAAAATGAACATCTGCTCAATTCACACCACCCCGCGGGTTCATTGAGCGTGTCCTCATCTCCCAGCATCACCAAGAGGCGGCGTCATGTCTCTTTGAACCTTTGAGGGTCTCTGTGTTCTGCCCGACGTCAACAAGTCATGCTGCCAGCCGTTAAGGCAGTTTGTCAAACGCAAACAAGAAATTTACGACCCAAATATGCCAAATTACCGCCTTGGGAGTAGCTGCACACGAGGAGTACGTGGCGGCGATGCAAGGTCACCGCACCACTGCTCTGTCATCACAGAAGCGAACTCTCGCCAGTTACTACCACTCGATGGCGCTCCCTTCTGGACTATTTCTCTACTTATCGAGCGTTTCTTGACGGCTTGACTCGACTGGTGAATCGTTTCTATTGGACGGACAGAAGCTCGCCAGCCATCGAGGAGTGGTGGCCGTGCGGCTCTCCCCGGGCTCCTGGGTCCGCGCCTGCCGCCGCCGCTGCATCTCCTCCCTCTGACCGCGGCGCATTCGTCTCGGCTGCGGCAGCTGAATGAGGCGGCGTCTGCAGCCGAGCTGCCGAGGTCGACTGCAGACAGCGGCGGCCGCACGAGACGGCCGGCCCGTGACGCGCCGAAATGGCCCACCTGCCGCCGCGACAACGCCACTGTGCCGCCGTATTGCCGTCGGCTGCGCAGTACGTCGAGTCCGCCGCCAGTTACGACTTGCATGGATGACATCAGCAGAGCTCTCAGCAAAATCAGCGTCGTTGCCAGGGTTGTCGAGACAGCTGACGCCCGCCACAGGGGCTGACGTCACAGTGATTATCACGTGAATTTGGCATCCAGCTTTAGCGAAGGTCCCGATCCTTGCCTCAAATACATAAGTGGGGCTATATGGAAAACATATTTCCGGTGCCGTGGGGGACAACAGGTTTTTGGAACCAAAGGGGGACCTTGAGGCTAGAGGATACAAAGTTCGAATTACCTGCTGTCTGCACTGGTGTAGGGGTACGATGCTCATCTCCCAACCGAGGGATTGTGGGCCTAAGTTCCAACTGTTATTGCTCTTCACCAGCGACAAATGGAGTGAGTAGGGGGGCATTGAGAAATTCTTATCACCGGGAGGGGTGGGCACTTGGCCGCGGGTGGTGCGGAAGGATACCCTCGAGCATCCATGGAAGGGCGCCTTTTCTACTCAATGGACCGCATTTGACTGCAAACATTCAAAGGGGGAGGGAAGTTCACAGACTTTTCCAGTGTTAAAGGGGCACCGCTTTTCCATGGTGGTGAGAAGCATATGCCCTCTGTGCCACCTTTTGATCCGCCCCTGGTCGTGAGCGGTTGGTAAAGCTATGTGACCAAGGAAGTCAACGCTTCGCAAAAACTACCAACCAGCCAACCAACCAAAGGTCTGGGGCATCCACTGGGTTGTCGAGCTTGGTCAAAGTTGTCATCTCGTGCCACTCAATTTCTTTTGACGGTAGTGCCATGCTTTTCCAAAACTTGCGGTCTAACTCATCATTCATAGATGGGCTAACGGGCCTCCAGCTGAAAAGCAGGAAAAAGCTGGCCCTTGGGCCGACGGATGGGGCCCAAGCCGTACAAATGCCCCTGGCCCGAGGAAGGGCCAAATCTGTTGAAAAGGCCCTCCAGCATGACCGAGGAGGCCCTGGATCGCTAAGGAAGGTCCCTTCTCCGACGGAGAGTGCCCCTAGCCGCGGGAGGGCCCCGAGCCGTTGGGGAGGGCCCAGAGCCGGTATGATGAGCCTCTGAGTCGGTGGGGGTCGAAGCCGCACAGGGATCCCCTGGCGTGATAGAGGAGGCCCGAGCTTTTGAAAAAT
The DNA here is from genome assembly GCA_034440615.1 of Ashinkailepas kermadecensis. Classification (NCBI taxonomy): domain Eukaryota; kingdom Metazoa; phylum Arthropoda; class Thecostraca; family Neolepadidae; genus Ashinkailepas; species Ashinkailepas kermadecensis. Next base: position 60,563 of record JAOTOM010003461.1, read on the forward strand.
AGGGCATTCTAACCGGGTGGAGAGTGTCCTGAGCCGTGAAAGAGGATCCCTATCTACGCATCTAACGCTTGTGTGGAAAGGATCCTTGAGACCTGAATACGACCACCCTGAGGGTTGGCAAGGGCCGTGAAGACAAGAGAGGGCCCGCTCAAGAGCCGAAATGCCCATGCCAGCCGGAAAGAGCAGTTGGATCCGGCGGATCGTGGGAGTCGTATGCGGCGAGTCCGACAGCACTGGCTGCTGGGCTCTGGTGATGCGGGCTTTCGGAGTGCGGACTGTGGGATGACCGGTGCGGGTTGTGCGTCTGGCAGGCGTGGTGGGGTCGGTCTGGGTGGAGGAATAGGATGAGGTTTTGGGATGGGTTTGTGAGGCAGAGCAGGATGTGGTGGGAGGGTTGGTCTGGCAGGCTTGGTGGGGTCGATCTGGCAGGAAGCATCGGATGAGGTTTTGTGAGGGGTTTGTGAGGTAGAGCAGGATATGGTGGGAGGGTTGGTCTGACAGGCGTGGTGGGGTCGGTCTGGGTGGATGCATAGGATGAGGTTTTGGGATGGGTTTGTGAGGCAGAGCAGGATGTGGTGGGAGGGTTGGTCTGACAGGCGTGGTGGGGTCGGTCTGAGTGGAGGCATCGGATGAGGTTTTGGGAGAGGTTTGTGAGGTAGAGCAGGATGTGGTGGGACGGTTGGGCTGGCAGGAGGCGATGATCTTGTACGTGCACTCTCTGTGTGGCGGCAGTCGTAAGGTTCTGCATTGGTGTCGTGGCCTTGGGATTAGGCTTTGGGCCGGCCAGATGGGTGGGGCTGAGGTCTGGGCCTGGATGGGAGTGCTGGGAAGGCGTCAGGGTGGCGGGGTAGTTGCTGACCGGTTGGTGGTAGAACGGCGAAGAGGTAAGCCCAGGCTCTGTGAGGAATGGTGTGGTACCGGGGGGTTGGGCGAGGAGGAAGAGAAGAAGACCGGGTCTGGGTTTGGTGTGAGGTGGGAGTGGGAGGAAGTCGGGTCTGGGGTGGGGTGGCATGGCGTGGGGAGGAGTAGGGTGCGGTAAAGGTGCTGTCGATGGTGGGTAGGGCGTTGCGGTGAGAGATAGGCTGGGCTCGGAGAGCCGGCTGCCGGTAGGGCAGGTTGGTGCCGGCCTGGGGTGGGCCTTGGAGGCGAGGAAAGCGCAGCTGCGTAGCTGCGCCGGCGGTGGACGAGGTTTGGGTGGGTGGGATGGCAGAGGTGGGAGGGGTGCAGCGCTTTGTGAAGCGCGAGTATTGTCGTGCTGTGGTATACAGGTATTGTTGTGATGTGGTATACAGGTATTGTCGTGCTGTGGTATACACTGTACAGCACACACTGTGTTGTCGCACACCGGCACACTCTCTCGAACGCCCTCTTGGAGAAGTCGGGGTCGGTGGCGGGATGCAGCCCGTTGGGCTACTCATCTCCTCTCGGTCGATGTGCAGTCGGGTGCTGGGTGGTGCGCTGCGCACCGGCAGCAACGCGTTTCCGGAGACGTGCGTGCACGTTCGCCGTGGCCGTAACTCATGCAACGGTGGCAATGCAGTGGGAATGGTACACAATGCTGTGCTTGGTACTTGTGCCCGTGCATGTGGATGTGCGACGGGAGCTGGTGGGTGTTAAAAGTGAGCACTGTTATGTTGTGTGTGGGTCCAGGCTCCCGTCTGATGTGGTGTACGTCTACCGCTCCCTCGACGAGGGCCGGCACGTTTGTGAGACTGACTTTATCCAGATCAGGGGCAATGATGCATCCCAGGTTGGTGTTTGAGTCTGCGGTGGAGTGTGAAGGTGCAGCGCTGGGTGTTGAAGGTGTTTGCGGAAGTAGTGTGCGTCTGTCGGCGCTACCCCTCAGTGCTGACGATGTTGTGCTTGCTGTGGCGAGCGATGGTGAAGTGGGGTGAGCAATGTGACGCAGTGTCAGATCAAGTGTGAACGATGATTATCGTGTGATGTTGTGTTGGTGGTCGGTGTAGGTGCCTACCAGATGCGCGCCGTGTGGAGAGTGCGTGCTGGACGCCACTGTAGGTGACATTGTGTACGGGTCGGTCCCACCCCACCAGCAAGGTGAACCTCTTTACAGAAAGAAATCCCGGATTCGCTGCACCCGCGAACCGAGCTTTCGCCATTTGGTCCCCTGCCCCGATCGTAATGACCCAGAGCAGTGGGCTCGTCATCACTAGGTATCCTCCGGGGTGGGGGAAAGGTTAGTTGGAGGGACAGAAAGAAGTTGAGGATTCGGTGGTGACAGTTTTCTTTCTCAATTCGCAGGCGTGGTCGTCGAGGGTGCCTGGCGCTCTTCTTGCTTCAAGTATCTTCGTTCTTCCTCCTTCTTGGTCTGCTGCTCTTCTTACTTGCTGGCGTCGCTGTCGTGCGTCCGTTGCCCCGCGCGATCGCTCTTGCTAGGCGCCTCCCGACGGAAGGTCCTCCTGTGAGTGTGACGACATCGGTGGCATTTCTGTGGTGGCGCAGCGTTTAGCGGCAAACGCTGCGCCACGCCGCGGGCCGTCCATTTGCATTCGAGGGAGGCGGAACAAACTTGCCGCGGCGGAGTCAGAGGGCAGAGGGGGCTGGGCTGCTTTGTAGTGTCGCCAACGGCGCTCCTCCAGTCTCACGTAGTCTCGCGTCGGTGCCAACACGGTGCTTGCACAAAGGCAAAACGCTGACGCTTCGCTCCTGCAAAACGCTCCAGTCTCAAGGCCAAACGCAAGACGCTTCACGCTGCTTGAGTCTCAAGTGAAAACAAGTCGCTTGGTGAGGGAGGGGTTTCCCTTCTTTCCTATCACGAAAAGTACCAGACGAGGAGAATGAAACTTGCACGAATTGAGAGTCCTATAAAAATAAGCTCATAGTAAAATTATGGTCCGATAGTGAAGGGAAAGATCACATGTTAGGATAGAGGTCAACAAGTGATGTTGCTGATTTTTGCCAATAATACATACTTGAAAGGTACTCGGAATGGATTTTCAGATGCATGCAGGAACATCATGATTATCCATCACTTGCTCAACATGTTTTTGGCTAGAAGTCAAGCAAGGTCGTGTCAGGTCATGTGGTCAACTTTCATGTTCTCCTTTCTTTAATATGAGACCACTTTTTGTGATTATTTACTCATCTTCTCATAAGCGCACTGGATAATGGACAATTGATGTTGGATATCTGGAAAATGAACTTTTGATGCTGATTATCTGGATAATGGACCACTGATGGATGGATTTCTTAATGGAGCGCCACAGACGGCGACTCTGCTGGAGGGGCCGGCGCTGAAGCCGATTACCCCTGACGTATCGACACTGAGCGCCACAGTCGACGACTGCTGGAAGGGGGGGGGCGCCGGCGCTGATGCCGAATACCTCTGACGTGTCGACACTAAACGCCACAGTTGATGCCAATCTTGGCATGATCGACACGTTTGACATCTTCTGGAGAAGGTGTGTGACTGATATCTGTCGATTGCACCCCGGCAAAGCTATGCTTCTGGCAGTGCTATCGCGACATAACTCTCGATGACGAAATCCGCAGAGCATGCTGCATGCAAGTTGTTCGACGACAACCTGCAGGTATGGTGGCGACATCTGATTCGGCTACGTAAGCTGTGTGGTATTTTTGTTCACGGCTGGTCCTCAGTAGTGATAGTCATGCTGGTGTTCGTCATGTGGTCCTCAGTTTGCACGATGCACAATACTTATATATATATATATATATATATATATATATATATATATATATATATATATATGTATAAATATACATATATATATATATATATATATATATATATATATATATATATATATATATATATATATATATATATATATATATATATATATATATATATACATATATATCTATATATGTATATATATATAATGTATATATAATGTATATATATATTCATATATATATATATATAAGGTATATATATATATATAATGTATATATATATATATATATATTCATATATATATATATATAAGGTATATATATATATATAATGTATATATATATATATATATTTATATAGTGTGTGTGTGCGTGTGTGTGTGTGTGTTTTTTTGTGTGTGTGTGTGTGTGTGTTTGTGTATCTTCCCCCTCCTCTCATAAAAGATTTCACTTCGTTGCCCCAGGAGTTCCTTGGTGTTACTTGCTTGCAACCTAGCTGAGGGGCTTCTGGGGCTACTTATCCTACTATTACCTGGTGGCGACCGATCTGCAAAACAACTGTTGAAAAGGATGCAAATATGACTCGAAGTGAGCCAGTCTTACGCCGGCGGATGACATTTGTAGCTGCGTTCTGAGACATCTCTGTGTTTGCTGTCCGGATTCTTGGACAGCTGGCCATAGGAAAGCCCAACATAAACGGAGGCTGTCATAGCGCGTGTAGCCAAATATGATAGGCTACTGCTTCCGAAACAAGGTCCGACATTGGAATTCATAAATAAATGTGCTCTACAGGATATATCCAGATGGAAACGTGGCGCTTCTTTTGGGACGTGAAGCACGTTCTCATCCTCCATCATCTAAGCTAGAAAAAGCAGTCTCCGCTATTGCATTTTCCGCTTATGAGCTCACAATCGTCTATGCTATTATTTGGCACAGGCACCGCCTCGTTCCACACCGGAAATATATATGAGGCGCTGGGTAAGATTATATTGCCAACGCTAGGAAGAATTGTTTTCTGCCATGGAAGCAGAAAACGTGGATCAACAGAAAGGACATGAGGAAAGTCATTCGAAAGGATTTTGGCGGCAGTCATACTCACATACCGCATACGTTGTGGTTACTTAGTGAAGTGTATTGTGAATGTCCGGTAGCTTGGTTGTGCTGCCGTGGTAGGAGGGCGGGTCGCGTGAAGCCAGACACCGGGTGGCGTTTCCGTGCCCTGCGGGGCGCCATTGACGTCAGCGGGTCAATGTCGCAGTACCGCCGAGGCCGCACGGGGAGACCGGTGAGCCGCGTGGTGGGCAGCAGCAGCTCCCAGACCGGTGCGCCGCGTGGTGGGCATCAGCAGCTCCCAGACCGGTGAGCCGCGTGGTGGGCAGCAGCAGCTCCCAGACCGGTGCGCCGCGTGGTGGGCAGCAGCAGCTCCCAGACCGGTGAGTCGCGTGGTGGGCAGCAGCAGCTCCCAGACCGGTGAGCCGCGTGGTGGGCAGCAGCAGCTCCCAGACCGGTGAGTCGCGTGGTGGGCAGCAGCAGCTCCCAGACCGGTGAGCCGCGTGGTGGGCAGCAGCAGCTCCCAGACCGGTGAGCCGCGTGGTGGGCAGCAGCAGCTCCCAGACCGGTGAGCCACGTGGTGGGCAGCAGCAGCTCCCAGACCGGTGAGCCGCGTGGTGGGCAGCAGCAGCTCCCAGACCGGTGAGCCACGTGGTGGGCAGCAGCAGCTCCCAGACCGGTGAGCCGCGTGGTGGGCAGCAGCAGCTCCCAGACCGGTGAGCCGCGTGGTGGGCAGCAGCAGCTCCCAGGTCGGACGCAATGCGTGTGTTGCGTACAAAACGGCAAAATGTGTGTGTTGCGTACAAAACAAAACATTAAAGTACAGTTGTACAGAACGTCATTCATGCAGCGTGTTGTGCAACTTAAATTAATACAGCATTCGATGCGGCAGTTATCTCCAGCTGGCATGTCGCATGTTGTGTGCATGTAATGTGTTGTACGTGCCAGCTTGACTGCAGACACAGCTGCCTAGGGCTTGGTTGCAACTAGCTCCTCGCTCCTTCTTCCACACACACTGACTGCCATCAGGCTGCAAACTGACGGAAGTGCATTGCTTGAAATAGGATAACACTCGTTTGACACGGTATAACGAACGCCATTGTGAAATCGATCCTTCGTCGTCAACCTTCTTCCTTCACAGCGCAAGATTGCACAAATTGCTAGCCATTTGGGCATGTTAGTTGGTCATTGTTTCCTAATGAGCTTATTTGCTGTTTCAGCATGTCAGCGGCAGTGATATCAGCCATGAGCAGCACACGACTTCCGTCTCAACGGCTAGACCAATGTCATGACGCTTTGCACGCTCCCCTTGAGACAATATCATGAAGTACGGAACGTGCAGTGCACAATGTAAGCATCCAGTATGGATACAATGATCGACATCAGTGCATGAATAAATATTTAAATGGATAAATCGCATTCAACCATTTACCAGTTGCCCTGCAGAACTGTCACTTATCGGTATGGTCTGACATGTACACGCCTCGATATCCATAATTTATGTGTTCTATCCTTGCAACGGTGACTGCTTGACTGTTTGAGCCTATGCATCCGAGACAACTCCACGACGATTTGAAGTCGGATTTGAGGAAAACAACACGCGGTCTCCCATTCACTCTGCTCATCCCGAATCTCTTCCAATGGCAACCCAGCCACAATGCCGACCATGCATATTTCATGGCCTAATTGCTTACGACTTGATCAGTGGTGGAAATGGTGCAACCATCTTACCCCGGCTCATTCCAGATGCAGTCACCGGCTGGATTTATCACGCGGCGCCTTGATAGCGCATAATTTATCGTCTCCAGTGCGGTCGTAGTTTATGTCGCTCGCACAGTGCTGGCTGATGAAAAGATTTAATTAGAGCGGGACCTTGAAGAGCACGGCGACCCAGTCGACCCGACATCGGCCGGTTTTCCGCCGACCGCACGTCTCTGCTGCGCGCTTCCTTGGAAGGAGCCAGGCGGCATAATCATGCTACTGTGTGGTGTGTGCGTTATGGAGACCACGCCACTGAAGCCAGGTCCATGGTGGGATGGAAATACAGCCATAGTCTGCGCTGGCTACACATGCATGCGAAGGGTACGCGTGGGTATTCAAGGTGGACACTGACTACGCTGGAGTAGATACAACAATATAACAAGTAAACACCCACCTACACGCAAATTTTATTCCAGTTGTATTTACTTTGCATACTTATTTGATATTAGAGTCTGAGCTCAGGACTAAGCCTATATGCAAACAAACAAGCGTGGGCTCAATATGCTGGTGTCACGGCCTCATAGCCTCATCAAAATTTGAATCTCAATGATAAAGCCTACGAATGGCAGATCAAGAAGGCTTCAACGGCAGCTTCAGCTATACTACTGTTGGTTTAGTTTTTGCATCGTGCCTGGAGACAATCATGCGGTATGGTTATTCGAGTCACAGATGTCAGTGTGGCTTGAGTGTGGGAAAATAGTGACAACTGTGTGGCAACCGAAGCATCACTGTCGTGACGGAGGTGGATGAACTCAGCGGGGAACAACGCCGCGTGGTATCGATAAATCACGGCAAACTGATACCACGCCCACAAGGCCACATGCCTGCACCGCATTCTGTCGATTACCATCCTATAGTAGGGCGCGGACAGGTCTAACATACGTGGGAAACTCCTCTTCCAACGCTCTCCTGGCTCACCCTTGTGCTGCACGATAGTATTATCCATTCCGAAAAGGTGAAATCAATTACTGGCACAGTCACGCATACTACAAGTAATGAGACATGATCGATATGGATTCGTTCATGCTTCGTAGGATCAGTTAGGAGTCATGCAACACCTATAATTAAATTATTTAAAGGTTGGTGCAAAGGCATAGCATATGAAATACTTCGAAATGTAGGGTTCGCATGAATATGCGTCCGAGCACATTTCACATCTCTATGGTGATTTATCAACAATTATATCACGCTGGTAATAAAGAAGCGAGTTCCAAGTGATCATTATCGCTCCTTAACCTTCCTCTCCAACTCAACTAATGATGTTACTATGTCACGTGGTAACTATGTTATGTACGATGCTGCATATACTATGATGTATATGATATGTATGATATTGCAATGTATGCTTGTACGATGTATGTTATATACTAGGTGGTATGCGATGATACGTGATGATGTGATGATAAGTGCTCACTAATATTTCCTTATATGTCTAGTATTCCTGGGTGGGATTGCCCACGACATTGGTATAATCTATCTACCAACATTGCAAGCCATCTACGTATCCAGGTGATAGAGGTACCTAAATACACATTGCCTATGTTGCGATTAATTAAAATATAAAGCCACTAAGAATCAAATCAAGCACATTGAACCGTTTCCTTGAGTCTTAAAGGGGAAAATCCCTAATAAGACTCTGTCCTTCCTCAAAACTCCAGTTATTTGAGCAAGTGTTTTACATCCATTTTAATGCCCCTTCTTCCTTGAGCACACCAAAACATCACTTGGACTAACCAGCAATTTCACATATTGTTATAGCTCGCTATATCACATATACCTCGCTAGCTAGCCTATAGCACATATAGCTCGCTGCATATACGTGGAATAACAAGCGTCTGGAAACCACGGATTTGTTTCTTCTTCTGGTAAGTGGAATCAAGACAACTGTCATCTTAGTTTCCGAAACATTTACAGGAAGGCATGGCGCAACCATCCAAGACATGGAATTTGGTAGGCATTGTCATGAAATGCGAGCAAAGACATTAGAATTTGCCGTGAAACATGGGAGTTATTTTTGGTGATCCGTCCCAGGCCAACATCAACTACCGTTCTCTTATGCATGCTACATGTTGTCCGAGACTGATAAATCGAAAATATGAACGATTAGTGCCTGGCGTACCACATTGTTGTGCGGTGTTATCTTTCGTTTTGTTCGATATCTCAGGTGAAATTTTGAAAAGAAAACCACTGGCGAGAAAAGAAAAGAATCATCAAATTTCATCGAGATAAAAAAAGATATCACAAAGGTTACAGACATGGCGGACTTCCACCTTTGAGATACACTACTTACCTCGTCCAACCACGCTCTGCGAAACCCAACATGAAATTAGAACACGTCACCTCCAGACGACAAGACCGCAACATCTTGCCCTACAATGCTTGTCATTGCTGATAATAAACCACCGACACGTCGCTTCCAGGGTCGGCCAGGGTGCAGTTCCCCCCCCCCCCCTTCGCCGACCGGCGGGCGTGCGGAAGGCGGTGAGAGCGAGAGAGACAACACCTCGTTGTCTGGTGGCCTCGGCCGCCACAGCCTTTCAGTGCGATCGTCCCATTACCGGTCTTTCATTGGTATTCAATAGGGCGGCGACCTCTCGGGTCACGTGTCGGGTCGGCGACGTGCCAGACCCGTGTGAGGCGGGCTGGCACAATGACCAGGGTCACGACCCGTGCTGCAGACATTCGCCTGCCCACCCGTTCACGACACGGGTGTCGGCGTGGTGAACAGCAATACGGCCTGCAGTGCTGCTGTTGTGGTCCGACTGTCCGCGGTGGGCACAATATGACCATTGTAGTAGGGGCGCCCTAACATCTAAATAACTAACGTTATGTCCGCGGTGGGCACAATATGACCATTGTAGTCGGGGCACCCTAACATCTAAATAACTAACGTTATGTCCGCGGTGGGCACAATATGGCCATTGTAGTCGGGGCGCCCTAACATCTAAATAACTAACGTGATGTCCGCGGTGGGCACAATATGACCATTGTAGTCGGGCGCCCTAACATCTAAATAACTAACGTTATGTCCGCGGTGGGCACAATATGACCATTGTAGTCGGGGCGCCCTAACATCTAAATAACTAACGTGATGTCCGCGGTGGGCACAATATGACCATTGTAGTCGGGGCGCCCTAACATCTAAATAACTAACGTGATGTCCGCGGTGGGCACAATATGGTCATTGTAGTCGGGGCGCCCTAACATCTAAATAACTAACGTTATGTCCGCGGTGGGCACAATATGGCCATTGTAGTCGGGGCGCCCTAACATCTAAATAACTAACGTTATGTCCGCGGTATCGCTGCTGCTGTGGCCGCTATGTCCGCCATATTACTGCTGCTGTAGCCATCATGTCAACCATGTTGTTGCTGCTGTGGCCATTATGTCCACGGTATTGCTGCTGCTGTGGCCGTTATGTCCGCGGTATCGCTGCTGCTGCGGCCGCTATGTCCGCCATATTACTGCTGCTGTAGCCATCATGTCAACCATGTTGTTGCTGCTGTGGCCATCATGTCCACGGTATTGCTGCTGCTGTGGCCATTGTGTCTGCGGTATCGCTGTTGCTGTGGCCGTTATGTCGGCCATATTGCTGTTGCTGTGGCCGTTATGTCCGCGATATCGCTGCTGCTGTGGACGTTATGCCCGCGGTATCGCTGCTGCTGTGGCCATTGTGTCCGTGGTATAGCTGAGCAGCAATGCGATTAATTAAAATTAATTAATTATAATAATTAATACCACAGCACTGCAGTCGGTCTATCTGCGATATCGCTGCTGCTGTGGATAGCACGTCTCTGCGTACGACAGATAATAGCGTTCGGCGGATGATAGCAAAGACAGGAACGGGTTCGTCTATACGCAGGTGTGCGGTCAGGGTAGCACAAATTCGGAAATGCCAAGAGGTGTCTCTGGCACCCAATTAAACACAAGGCATGCTCGTATTGGTACATTCGACACATAAACTGTAAATTCGTAAATAAAGTAAGAGCTTTTATGTTGAACTGAAGCCAGTTATTTAATCCATAGCCAGACCAGAGGCACTTCGGGAAAATTGCACGATTACGGAAACGCATTAATTCAAGGCGGGTTCAATTTGAAGTAGGCTTTCATATATTCAGCTCGATACCAACTACAAGTTAACTTTGTGTCCTTCATGCTAGTTACACTAATTGTTTTGTGGCATTTCACTTTTGATGATGGCCTTAAAGTCGTCGCTTCAGAAGCATCTGCTGGGAAATGTGCTGCTTCACTCGGGCGTCGTCCAACGTGGCGGAAGTCCTCAACCGTGGCGGTTATCTGGAATCGTAATTGAATTGTGTCCAGGAATATCAGGTGCCAATTTATCAGCCAGCTGGGCGAGCTAGGTGACAGCCGGGCAGGCTATGCGGCTACATTATTATTCACGTATGTCGGCATGTCCTCCCACGCCATTTGCTGACGCGCTCCCGGTCAACAGTGACAGATTCCACCCACAATGTCATTCTCAGACTGAGTCTGCAAGCGCTGCGATGTAACCCAAAGCTTACGGAGGGAGAAATCCGTCTAAATGTTGCATTGAAGCTTGGCAGGTCTGTCTGTCACAGCGGTGGGCTACACTGAATGTCCGCGCATGCCTCAGCGTTGCGCTCTGTGGCAGATCAGATCAGATCAGATCAGAAGTGACAGATCAGAACATTTTTTATCTCAATATTTTCTGCATTTCGAGTTATTCGAACAGTTATTTTGACACATTTGACACTCAGATATTTGTCGTGCAGCGCCAACAAGTTTTGGCGCAGTGACTACATGCTGCCAGCCGTAAGATTTATATTTTTTCAACTACCCAAGGTAAGCATCGCAGCCATCGCAACAATAAAGGCACGCATCATTGGCCACACCTTCAACTAAAATTTGAAAGTTTCCATGGTAACGTGGCTCGCACATGGTAAGGCTCTTTACGCTCCTGTCAACATCAGCGTTTGCCATTTTCCTCGTAAATGAGGATAAATGCCTCGTAAATTATCTACCGATGCACAAGTTATGACATGCTTTTTCCTATAAGTTGCAGTCAGAACCAATCACGTCATCGATGAAGGCCATGAAGTTCGGGATGACCTCAATTGATGTGTGAAGTAATATTTGGTGCGTCACGTATAGGATGCCGCTACCCCCCCCCCAAAAAGCTTCTAAGTTGCGACCAATTTACCATTCCGATATTTCCTTTTACTAGTGTGGACATATTTGTCTCACGCCTTTTTGATCTAAGGGGTACGTAAGAAATCCGGACGAATCCATCGTGAACCAATGCAAGACATTTGCTTGAATAAAAGAAACGTGAAATTACAAAAAAAAATTGTATGCACCCCTTCTAACATCCAAGCATGATAAGCTTAGGCACACGCTGAAGTGGTCGTTTTATCAATATATACGTCGTTCCAGCGTGACCTATGGTCAGGCCACGAGTTCAGAAGTCGGACAATATACAAATATGCCTCAGTATACTACCAGTTCTTCTTGGAACACTCTGTGAACTTCAAAAGTGGTGTACCTGGGATATTCAAGCCTGAACTTGCTTGAGTGGTCCGGCAGACGGGAGCCTGCTGAACAGTCTGAACAGTGTGCGGTCCGACAGACGGGAGCCAGCTGAACAGTGTCCGGTCCGGCAGACGGGAGCCTGCCGAACAGTGTCCGGTCCGACAGACGGGAGCCTGCTGAACAGTGTCCGGTCCGGCAGACGGGAGCCTGCTGAACAGTGTCCGGTCCGACAGACGGGACCCTGCTGAACAGTGTCCGGTCCGGCAGACGGGAGCCTGCTGAACAGTGTCCGGTCCGGCAGACGGGAGCCTGCTGAACAGTGTCCGGTCCGGTCCGGTGTGGACCGGCCGTCACGCCGCTAGTTCCCAGGTGGTGGGTTTTCACCTCGTCTTAGCCGTACACAACCACCGGCTGTCCAGCGGGCGGCTACGCAGTCGTCCGTGGTGTTGGCTGACGTTCCCGTCCGTGGTGTTGACTGACGTTCCCGTCCGTGGTGTTGACTGACATCCCCGTCCGTGGTGTTGGCTGACGTTCCCGTCCGTGGTGTTGACTGACGTTCCCGTCCGTGGTGTTGACTGACGTCCCCGTCCGTGGTGTTGACTGACGTTCCCGTCCGTGGTGTTGACTGACGTTCCCGTCCGTGGTGTTGACTGACGTCCCCGTCCGTGGTGTTGACTGACGTTCCCGTCCGTGTCGTCGGCGCGACTGCGGCAGTCATCCCGTCGTGACGGTCACACAGCTGAGTAAACACCGCTGGCGAGCTGTGTGAACTGTGCACGCGCTCACGTGCACCACGCTCACGTGTGATGGGTCCGGTGCCGAGCGTGCCGCACGGGGACGGTGCTGCGGCCGAGAACCAAGTGATCCCTGGTGTGAGAGTACCGGCGGTGCTTCAATGCGGATGTATAGGCGGCGACCAGGTTATGGGCAGGTTGCCGGTCTTTCAACCGAAAGTTGAAACTTTCCCCGACAACAATCTGCTTCGAAAATCTTCAGCCTTAACACTTCATCAAATACTTCCAGATACTTGATCTTGGCCTTGATCTTGACCTGGTTCCATTGCATGTATATGTGTGTTAGAATACGCCTTTCGTTTGCAAGCCGTCGATATGGAAGCACGGAACCACATTTATCTTAAGACCAGAGTCCGAAGACTACGACGAAGGCCGGGTGACTGACTACATCCCGGTATTGATCTGCTTGACATGACCTGGAAGGTGAACCGAAAGAAAGCGACAGATGAAAATGATTGACTTAATTATGAGATCCTAAGAATGGAGCTACAGCGCACCGTTTACCTCATCTCTTTATCTAGCGTAAAACAATTGTCAGTGGGCGTTAAATTGAACCTCCGAGCTCTGCGAAGGATAGCAAATCCTGCACACTGCGATGGCTAACGGCACGAGTTCCATGTAATTATCCGGCTGCACAGGTGCCTTCCTTGAATTAATGAAACCTTCTTCTGTGGATCTACTCGCTACTTCGCAAATGCAAGTATGATTCGTATAAGTACGGGCAATGTACCACGTTAGACAAGGGCGTCTGGCAGATCCTGCGTCATGCTTATATTCACACATGCATACATACCTACTTAGGATGGTCGCATGCTAGACATGCTATCACGACAAAGGCGCACCTTTTATTCCCACAGATTCTACCATGGTGCTCCAATCCATTATGCAACCCTATCACCGTATAATTAGTGTATCCCTCATGGTATGCTCCTCGGCTGAAAGAAATATAGCAACACATGGTTAGCGTGATCGAGATTCCCACTTCACACTGCACAATTCGTTTCTTCGTCCAAGTGCTACTTCTTTCCTCACTTCCTCCCAACATTACACTCATACTTCATCCTGATCCATAACTTTGCGAATGCTCCGCAGATGTATGTATATTTATCATTTCATCAGACGCAGGAAGCAAATCTGGGCGGATGAGCAACAGTGAGACATACCAATACTTCCAGCCGTATCCTCTTCACTTATCTACCCAGCACCCCACCCCCTCCACCCCTCCACCCCAACCACCCCACCGCGTCCTCCCGGCCATTTCCATACCATAGTCGTCCGGTGTCCACCATCGTCCCAGCTAGAGCATCACACGGATTTGATATCCGTTTGGTACGGATAGCGGAGCGGATTGGATAGCGTTTGGCAAGTATAAATTGATACGGATTGGAGAACGGATTAGCTCTCCAACATTTCTGGTGGAAAGAAAATTGGAACAAATCGTATTTGCTTCTGTTTTCCATCCACAACATTACATAATCCAAGGTTGGGATTAGCTATTGCTGAGCTTCAGTTGTGTTAACGTCAGCTGTTGGACAGCGCCGACTGCTGACGGTGCCGAACTGCCACGTCAGCTGTTGGACAGCGCCGACTGCTGACGGTGCCGAACTGTCACGTCAGCTGTTGGACAGCGCCGACTGCTGACGGTGCCGAACTGCCACGTCAGCTGTTGGACAGCGCCGACCGCTGACGGTGCCGAACTGCCACGTCAGCTGTTGGACAGCGCCGACCGCTGACGGTGCCGAACTGCCACGTCAGCTGTTGCAATATCACCCACTCCCCATGCTGTAGCCGGTTGTGTCGCTCCAATAATCAAGGTTCATCCGCCAGATATTCTAGAAAGCCTTCCAGACCCTTGCAAACAATTGGAAATACCTGGCACAGACGATCTCCAATACGGATATCAACACCGCATTCGGTTCGTATTTCGTACGAACAGGTTCCAGCGTTTGAAGGGCAATGCACTGTAATCGCCATTGCAAAGGTAAGGTCAAATGAAGCAGTCATTGCCACGAGTGATATCCATGGTACGCCACGGACCAGTTGGACCAGTACCTTGGTAATGTCGAAATATTACTGGAATGCTTGGTCACGGAAGCACAACCGGATACAGCGACTGTCGTCGCCTTTGAAATCCGCAGGCACGTGAGTATGCCGATAGCGATGATGTAAAGCTAAAACTGAAATCACAAGCAGCCGTTGTCCCATTCATTGAATTAATTTGCCAAGTGTTTGAGGGCCACGTTTCCATCGTGCCAATTGACGTTGTTGGATGAGATTTTCCAGCCTGTCACATGCCAATTTAGAAGATCGTGAGTGGAGCATTGCAAGTCGAAGTTGCATAGTCATCCATGCCACTTCACGAGTAATCTGATTAAACGTGACGTCATGAAAATCAAGAGTGCCTGGTAGACGGGAGCACGATAGGAGCAGTACTCGCCGATAGTGGATATCATCAATAAGCGAGCCACAATGGGCTGCTGGTCCAGATCCGCTGTGGTACCGCATTGTAGCCGTCAAATAACGGCAGCTGGACCACCATGGGCTGCTGGTCCAGATCCGCTGTGGTACCGCATTGTAGCCGTCAAATAACGCCAGCTGGACCACCATGGGCTGCTGGTCCAGATCCGCTGTGGTACCGCATTGTAACCGTCAAATAACGCCAGCTGGACCACCATGGGCTGCTGGTCCAGATCCGCTGTGGTACCGCATTGCAACCGTCAAATAACGGCAGCTGGACCACCATGGGCTGCTGGTCCAGATCCGCTGTGGTACCGCATTGCAGCCGTCAAATAACGCCAGCTGACCACCAGTGGGCTGCTGGTCCAGATCCGCTGTGGTACCGCATTGCAACCGTCAAATAACGGCAGCTGGACCACCATGGGCTGCTGGTCCAGATCCGCTGTGGTACCGCTTTGCAGCCGTCAAATAACGGCTGCTGGACCACAGTGGGCTGCTGGTACAGATCCGCTGTGGTACCGCATTGTAGCCGTCAAATAACGCCAGCCGGACCACCATGGGCTGCTGGTCCAGATCCGCTGTGGTACCGCTTTGCAGCCGTCAAATAACGCCAGCTGGACCACCATGGGCTGCTGGTCCAGATCCGCTGTGGTACCGCATTGCAGCCGTCAAATAACGCCAGCTGGACCACCATGGGCTGCTGGTCCAGATCCGCTGTGGTACCGCTTTGCAGCCGTCAAATAACGCCAGCTGGACTAGGCGTTTTCTTCGGCTCATGGTGTCGCCTTGGTTCCGAGCATTCGCAGAAATGAGCGGAATCTCACCAGCGTGTTAAAAAAACACGGAAATATGGAGAAATATAGAGCCATAGGTAAATCGATGGCTAGTCATATAAATAGATATGTGCAAGCATTATTAATTGATGTTGTCATGCAATTCGACCCAAATGAAGAATAATTTCAAATTGTTATGGAGCGCCAAAAATGAGAGCGAAGAAGTCACGGATGTATTGCGTTATCTAAGCGGTAGTAAGTGGTTCACCTCAAGGGCACATGTCTTTTTTAAAATAAATGCCACGAAAGCCCAGGTGTGTCTTGGCAGATTTGGTTCCGTGTACACCCATACATCTGTGGTATTGCAGCTGACAGATTATTGTAGCGGCCGGCACATTTTTGCGGAGGACCGTGTGCCCGCAAGAAGGTACGAAACCATAAACCCGGCTTAAGCTGCTGTGGTGCTCTCACCCGTACATTCTTGGTCACTCACCCCTGGTCGTGCCATATCCTCCATTAGATCCAACAAATTAGTTGCGGAAACGGGATATCCAGAACCATGGTAATCCTGTTCGTATGGATCTAGAGACCATGTCCATCTTGTGTACCACTACTTATGGTGCCGTTCCCTTCGCTAGTGACTCGCACATCTTCGATTATCTATTCCAGTGCCTCACGCCCATGCAAGCCAAGCGACATTCTCACACGTGCCGCTTGTGCTTGCGTGCTCCCACGTGCCGCTTGATGTCCTTACAGACATCTCCTCAGTCGTACACCTCACTGTCCTCTCACCCGACGCTTATTTTCCTGTTTTGAGGCGTATGAACGCTGTTGAACAGTGAAGGAACCAGTGCCACTTTGCCCTTTAGAGCTAATGATAAAGATTTAAAAGTCGGTTCATGTATCCCCTTGGCTCCCATGATATCATACTTATCTATGTTCCTGTTGCATCCAGGGGTGAATCTTGGAATTTCCATGTGGGAGGGCACTCGTCTGGAGGGGCGCCATATCCCGAGGAAAGGGGGGGGGGGCACTGCGAAAGTATCCGGAGGGGTGCTTCGGCTGAACATTCGTTGAGCGGGTGGGAGTGGGAGTGGGAGTGGGAGTGGGAGTGGGAGTACACTCGAGCACACTGAAGGGAAGTCTGTTCCTCTCACTAGGGCGCCTTTACCACTTTACCACTAGGGCGCCTGTTCCTTTTATGTGGTGGGGGTGGTTTGGCTAAAGAAATACATTGAGGCACTGGGGGAACTGGGAAACATGTCCACAGTGCCCTCCCCTGCATCCGCCACTGATGGCATGCACACGCCTTGTGCTGCTCTTTCTAGCCACCCCTCTCCTTTTACAGTAAAAAAAACTTCAAAACCGTCAAACTGCCATGCCGTCTGTCGCATCTCACTTCTCCGCTGTAAATAGCCGGCGTGTTACCAAGCACGCTCTGTGCACACCTCCTGTGCACACTCCCTGTGAACACTCACTGTACACACCCTCTGTGCACACCTCCTGTGCACACTCCCTGTGAACACCCACTGTACACACCCTCTGTGCACGCTCTGTGCACACCATCTGTGCACACCTTCTGTACACGCTCTGTGCACACCCTCTCTGAGGCCGACTCAACACACCAGAAGGGCCGCCGATAATGACGCCGACCACAGCTATGCTCCGGCCGCCCCAGCAGCGCCGTCTGACCGACGTCGACTCGGGCCAGAGGCGTAATGCTGGCCCATTGTAGACAGTCACCGGCACGGCGAACACATCAGCTGTGACGCTGAACACATCAGACGCACCAGAGGACGGTGTGCACCGTCTCATCAACACGCGCTTCCAGGCTGCTGCACAATCGGGCGATTATAAGGGACGAGCTGCGTAATGTTTGTGAATCAGCCTGTCGTCCTGTCTGTGAGTGAAGGCAAATTGCCTTGTCAGAGATGAAGAACGCAGGAACTTCATCTTGGTGAGTATTCTTAGTTAATCTGATGATATATTCATATATATATATATATATATATATATATATATATATATATATATATATATATATTCATATATATATATATTCATATATATATATACATATATATCTATATATATATATATATACATATATATATATATATATATATATATATATATATATATATATATATATATATATATATATATATTTTTATATATATATATTTATATATATATATATATATATATATATATATTATATATATATATGAATAATATATTTTTTTTGTACCGGACTACGGGTAGGATGGCACCTAACGAAAATGTTTAAAGTTTATTCCAGCATCTCGGTCTCCGTGTCAGAACTCATTGACCAAGATATTGTCGATTATCCAGGGCAAGCTGAGCCAGTGATAGTGTGTCTCGCTGTCAGTACGTCTGTGTGACCGTGGGGTGTTATAGCCACTCCTGTGAGAGGGATGTCACCATTCCACCCTTCCTCCAATCTTATTCCTGGTTAATTACAGTTCACATATGTCAACCAGGGGTTTCTGACTTGTATGCTATGAAGAGCAAATGTCGACTGATGACCATACCTAGACGTCCTTCTCGGACGCACGCAGTTCAGCTAAGGAAATGTGCCCCTTCCCCTCTTCATTCTCTTCCACCGGTACAGATATCAGCGGACGCTCCTGAATGCTCATCACAAAATTACATTATGGTGCTGCCGAGTGCAGTGCTACTAGACCTGTGTTTTAAATAAATTGATGTAGTCACAGCCAATCTACAGTACGTCCACCCGTGTTTCAGGCGTCGGTCTATGTGGTCACAGCCTGCCTACAGTACGTTTACCCGTGCTTCAGGCTATGTAGTCACAACCTGACTACAATACGTCAATCCGTGCTTCAGGCGTCGGTCTATGTAGTCCCAGCCTGACTATAGTACGTCCGCCTGTGATCAAGGCGTCGGTCTATGTAATCACAGCCTGATTACAATACGTTAATCCGTGCTTCAGGCGTCGGTCTATGTAGTCACAGCCTGACCACAGTACGTCCAGCCGAGCTGCAGGCGTCGGCCGAGTTTCGTCTGCCATCTCGGGGTATGCCGCCGTCTGCACGTCATGTTCCCCGTGGTCTACAGCACGCACCGAAGCTAAATTAAGCGCGATGTCTTATCGCGACATGGCTTCCTGGTGATGCCATCTGCGCTGCCGGCGGACCGGCTGGTGTTTGTGCCACCACCACGCATCCCCGGCCACAAAAAGCGGCCGTCCCGCCGCCGAACCATTCGTCTTTGGCAGACTGACGCGCCGGGCGTCGCCACCGAAAGCCTTCTCGCGATTTGACGGTACGCCCCGAGGTGGAAGAGTTCGCCGCCTCTTGACGGACGTAGAAGGGAACTGAAGGTTTAAAATCCACTTCTCGAAAGGCTGGCGATAGACGAGGTGCTTTTCGGTAGTTTTTTTTAAGTTCTTGTGCAGCTATGGTCAGGAACCTCACTTGAAGCACAATACAAGAGTGAATTAGATCTGGGCTTAGATCTTAGATCTAAGCCGATGGGCTTAGATCCGATTGCTTGCTAGAATGTCACATTCTCCTCCGGCTCTGGACATCCTGTCTGCAATCCAAAGGCGCGATGCTGCCGGTTCTGGACATCCAGTCCAAAGGAGCGACGATGCCTGTTTTGGACGTCCTGTTTGCAGTCCAAAGGGGCGACACTGCCGGTTCTGGACATCCTGTCTGCAGTCAAAAGGAACGATGTTGCCGGTCCGGCAGACTAAGGCTTCCAACAGAACTTGGTAGGAGCCATACTGGGAGCAAGGTTGCCTTTTTTCAATCGATGTTCCAAATCAACCGGTAAGCACGGAATTTACAGGAATTTACAGAAATATATTAGAGAAAGGGAACAATCGGGTAGCAATATTCGGGCTGTGTTAGTGAAGGCTTTGTTTGAAACTGCTTCCACCTAGCATTGCCAGTCGTCTAAGTCAAATAGTTATGTCATTATTATGTTATGCCAAATGTCAACACAACCGCACAACTCGGCACAATGCTCTTGATCGCCCAGCAGTCAGGACACCACAGCATTTGGTGTCGACAAACGGTTACAAATTCATGTAGCAAATTTACACAGACGCACAACACAGCGCGGCGTTCTCGATCACTCAGTACAGGACTCAGCAGCGTGGTTTCCACAAACGGTTACTAGTTCATGTAGCATTCTTTGGTGTGACCGAAAGTTTTCCTGTTCCATTCCACGACCTGAGCCAAGTCTTCAAGTTGTTCCGCATCCTGGGTCCGGTTCATCATGTCCTGCGGCAGCTTGATCCCTCGTTCGGCGCCTTCGTTCACCACCGCCAGCTCGGGGACGAGTGGTCTAGGGGTAAGATGCTCGTCTCACAATCGAAAGATTGTGGGTTCGAGTCTCACCTGTCGCTACTCTTCGCCCGCGACCAATCGGCGTGAGAGATTGGCGACGCTACATGACTCAACGGTCGACGTGTCGTAAAACCAATAACCAACCACCGCCAGCTGTCGCACGTATTCTGAGATTCTCTGTAGCGATAGTCGCTGTTCCGATGGTTTGCCGGTTTCAGCAGCAATTCGGCGTTTTCATGGAGTCGGTCGAAGAGCAGCCAGGATCCGCTGCATAGTAGTGACCTGTAATCACTACTCGGGCCGATTTTTCCTCTTCTGGCTTGCCAAGCGGTATAGCGGTTAGCCTCGGAATGTTTGCCAGGGTCCCAACTATTTCCTGCCGTTCAGCTGATGCGAGATCTTCATTGAACAGAGCGAACACAACTGCCGCTGAGTCCAAGTTCGTAGTGTGACGCTTGATGGACTTGGTGACGGCGTCTGCGACGTGCCTGAACTCGAGGATGTCCTTAAGTTGTTGCATGTCATGCTAGTAGACCAGGTCGTCAGCTTGTACAGATGTCGCCAGCGAAGATCACAGGAACTGCGGTCAATGGAACAAGGCGATAAATGTTGACATGGTTTGGACCTTCTTTTTCGTCTCTTGGTCCATCTCGAGCCCTTCTGACAGCATCGTCATCTTCAGGAGGTACAAGGCGTCTGACATGAACTTCGCCTCGTGCATCGCACCTGGTCAGCGAAGCTTCATCTCACCAGGTACGTCACCGCCTTGGCTCAGGTCGTGGAATGTCAGAGGAAAGCTATTGGTCGCACCAAATAAAGCTACATGAACTTGCAATCGTTTGTGGAAACCATGCTGCACTAAGTGCTGTGTTGAGAACGTCGCGCCGTGCTGTGCGTATGTGTAAAAAACTACACGAATTTGTAACCGTTTGTCGACATCATGTGCTGCGCTGTCCGCCTAACGTTTGGCGATCAAGAACACCGTGCCGAGTTGTGCGGTTGTGTTACCATTTGTGCAATATGCAATAAAACTGAAGGAGCCGACCTTTTATGACACTTTAAGAGCGATTATGATACTTTTGCAGTGAACTGTACAGGAGCAAATGTCTTGACCATATATGCACTGGGCTATTTCGGTCATCTCAGAACTGGCGTGGGGTAGTGGGCTGCTACAGCCTTCCACCCCCTATCCAGCGTCATAATCCTCCAATGAATTTTGACTGAGCATGGCACACACATGCACACATATGTTGTTTACGTGACCTGAAAATAGGACCTTAATCCGTGACCATTGAAGATCACAGTATTGGAAAAACTAAGCCAGTGTCCAACAACTAGAAAACGTTTTAACTTGCCCGCAATATGTCAAATTTGAATCAGGAAGGGGCTATGTACTTTATATGATCATAATCTACTCGATTGTGGTCACAAGCATCATAAATGATGTCAGGTTGTGCAATATTCGGAATTGTATTCATGAACCATGTGTATGTGACCGTAAACTGTGTCAATTTTCGTCCACTAGATGGCAAAATTATCGTTATATTTTCAAATTGTATGGATCAAATTGTTCCAAATTGACGTAAGGAAACAGTCCCTAAGTCCCATAGGCCTCACTTAGTTCAGGAGAGGCAGTAGATTTGCTGATAGAACTGGAGCAGCTCCACCCCCGTGCTGATAGGGTTAAACCTATATATATGTATATATATATATATATATACATATATATATATATATATATGTATATACCTATATATATATATATACATATATATATATATATATATATATATATATATATATATATATATATATATATGTATATATATATATATATATATATATATATATATATATATATATATATATATATATATATATATATATATATATATATATATATATATGTATATATATATATAGGTATATACATATATATATATATATATATATATATATATATATATATATATATATATCAAACGATAAGGCAGACGATGAGCAATGCGACAGTTTTTGTTTCATCATTCTAGCTCAACTACAAACAGAAAAACGACGCTTTGACATCACGTACTACTCCCGGATCAATGGCAAACCACAGTACTAGAAGACCGTACTGAGTAGACATTGAGGTGATAACTTCGTCTGCTGCTCGGATGTTAAAATTACCGACTAAAGTTCACAAAAATGGAATATCTCGTGTAAATTTCACCATAGAACGGGAATAGCCTGGGGCGAACGTGTGTGGAAAACTTTTTTTGAAAATGGAACACGCTAATGTGCAGTGTCCAATGGGACTCCCAGTCCATCAAGTGAGCACCAAGTTGTGAGCGAGACACCATTTCGTTCGACCGAGTGGGTGGGACGCGTTCCTTCGGTATCCTCTCGGAATACACCACTGATGGTTAGCGCAGCTCTGCTCTCCACAATATTCTTTGCATTCGGCGCAAATGGACTGACTAGGAAATGTGCGAAATGTATCCCAATTAAACTTAATCCTATTCAAAACGTGTTCCAAAGCCTCTTGAAATAATAATTCCAAGTACTCGTGTAGTGGCAAGACGAAAACAATGGTATTGCTATAACCAAACAAATATTACTAAAAGTGTTCTTAAAACGTCGGTGAATTGTCTTTCGATGCACAGGTCTGATGACCTGCAGTAGTCATCAATGCTGATTCCCACAACACGGTGTACCATTTTCGGTAGCACCGGGTGTTGGCTGCGATTCGAAGGGTGACACAGCTTTCCGGCGATTCAGTGAGGTCAATGCACCATTATCGAAACTTGGATTGTCACCAGATGATCAGCACCAGCAATACTTCCCACTATGACACTTAGCATTCCCCTTCCATCCTGTTTTTCTCCTCGCATTATATCTCAATCATTCTGCATATCAGCGCTCGTTTATCTCCTTCCCTCTCTCACACTCTCTCCGCTGTATACCTGTTTTCGTCTATTCTTTCACCTTCCTTTTTCTTCTCCCCTTCTCACCTTCCCCGCATCTGCATCTCTTCCCTCTCTCCTCCTCACTCCACTTATCTTCTCCGTTCCCGATGGGCGCCATATGACCCATGACGTCGATACGCTCTCACGCTGAAATCACCAACTTCTCCATTCTCCCCTCGTCCTCAGGCACGACCACGCTGATGCGTGACTGGACGTCGGCAGCCGGCGCCCATTACCGGACAGCCAGGTAATTGCGCCCGGTGAGGGCCGAAGCTCCACAGACGCCGAGCGGCCGCCAGCGGCGCCAGCTGGCGCGTCGTCGTCCGTTTTCACGCAGACAATAGCTAATCACCCGGTAAGTGATTCGGTCGAAGAGGTTAAGTGGATTGCTCATTAGACGGGCCATTGATAGAGAGAGAGAGACAATCTGTAGTGAGGTGAGGATGAAGGCTACCGCGGTGAGGCTGAAGGCTACCGCGGTGAGGCTGAAGGCTACTGCGGTGAGGCTGAAGGCTACTGCGGTGAGGCTGAAGGCTACCACGGTGAGGCTGAAGGCTACCGCGGTGAGGCTGAGGCTGCAGGGAGTGGTCGACGTGTGTGGCTCACGGCTGGTCACCAACAGTTGTGATGGGATTGCCTTGTTCTGTGACTGCTCAGACTACAGCAGGAATTCATCCTAACCGCACATGAGTGAAGCTCGAGCAGAAGTCATGGTAGATTCTGCGGTCCTCAGCGCAATTAGGTGTAGGTACCGCAGTCAGCATTATTTGTCGCTGGGCATCTCATGGTCTTTGGCCAACTTTATGTGAAGAAAATCGATTTGAAACTCTAGCTGCTCTTGAGAACGTGTTCAGCTGCAAAGGAGCAATGGCAAGAGGGGCATTGATCCGCCTGAAAAACCATTGCTACTTTCGCGACTACTAAATAACATAATGCGAAGCCATAGTCGTTCCCGCTAGTCTGATCTGAACGTCACACATTCGACACGTACTGTAGACAAACTAAACAAAGATATAGGCGTTTGAGTTTCCTCCGAACTTGCAGCTGCAATGAAGCCCTGTGAAAGGACCCGAGTAAGACCAGCTGTACATGCACATGGTTGTTGCGTTTCGAACGAGTCTCTCTGCACCGCTCCCATGACCTGCAGTCGCCGTACGGGCTGCCACCGCTCCCATCACCTGCAGTCGCCGTACAGACTCCCACCGCTCCCATCACCTGCAGTCGCCGTACGGGCTGCCACCGCTCCCACCACCTGCAGTCGCCGTACGGGCTGCCACCGCTCCCATCACCTGCAGTCGCCGTACAGACTCCCACCGCTCCCATCACCTGCAGTCGCCGTACGGGCTGCCACCGCTCCCACCACCTGCAGTCGCCGTACGGGCTGCCACCGCTCCCATCACCTGCAGTCGCCGTACGGGCTGCCACCGCTCCCATCACCTGCAGTCGCCGTACAGACTCCTACCGCTCCCATCACCTGCAGTAGCCGTACGGGCTGCCACCGCTCCCATCACCTGCAGTCGCCGTACAGACTCCCACCGCTCCCATCACCTGCAGTCGCCGTACGGACTGCCACCGCTCCCACCACCTGCAGTCGCCGTACGGGTTGCCACCGCTCCCATCACCTGCAGTCGCCGTACGGGCTGCCACCGCTCCCATCACCTGCAGTCGCCGTACATACTCCTACCGCTTCCATCACCTGCAGTCGCCGTACGGGCTGCCACCGCTCCCATCACCTGCAGTCGCCGTACAGACTCCTACCGCTCCCATCACCTGCAGTCGCCGTACGGGCTGCCACCGCTCCCATCACCTGCAGTCGCCGTACAGACTCCTACCGCTCCCATCACCTGCAGTCGCCGTACGGGCTGCCACCGCTCCCATCACCTGCAGTCGCCGTACAGACTCCCACCGCTCCCATCACCTGCAGTCGCCGTACGGGCTGCCACCGCTCCCACCACCTGCAGTCGCCGTACGGGCTGCCACCGCTCCCATCACCTGCAGTCGCCGTACGGGCTGCCACCGCTCCCATCACCTGCAGTCGCCGTACGGGCTGCCACCGCTCCCATCACCTGCAGTCGCCGTACAGACTCCTACCGCTCCCATCACCTGCAGTCGCCGTACGGGCTGCCACCGCTCCCATCACCTGCAGTCGCCGTACAGACTCCTACCGCTCCCATCACCTGCAGTCGCCGTACAGGCTGCCACCGCTCCCATCACCTGCAGTCGCCGTACGGGCTGCCACCGCTCCCATCACCTGCAGTCGCCGTACAGACTCCCACCGCTCCCATCACCTGCAGTCGCCGTACGGGCTGCCACCGCTCCCACCACCTGCAGTCGCCGTACGGGCTGCCACCGCTCCCATCACCTGCAGTCGTCGTACGGGCTGCCACCGCTCCCATCACCTGCAGTCGTCGTACAGGCTCCCACCGCTCCCATCACCTGCAGTCGCCGTACGGGCTGCCACCGCTCCCACCACCTGCAGTCGCCGTACGGGCTGCCACCGCTCCCATCACCTGCAGTCGCCGTACGGGCTGCCACCGCTCCCATCACCTGCAGTCGCCGTACGGGCTGCCACCGCTCCCACCACCTGCAGTCGTCGTACAGACTCCTACCGCTCCCATCACCTGCAGTCGCCGTACAGGCTGCCACCGCTCCCACCACCTGCAGTCGCCGTACAGACTCCCACCGCTCCCACCACCTGCAGTCGCCGTACGGGCTGCCACCGCTCCCACCACCTGCAGTCGCCGTACGGGCTACCACCGCTCCCATCACCTGCAGTCGCCGTCCGGTCTGCCACCGCTCCCACCACCTGCAGTCGTCGTACAGACTCCCACCGCTCCCATCACCTGCAGTCGCCGTACGGGCTGCCACCGCTCCCACCACCTGCAGTCGCCGTACAGACTCCCACCGCTCCCACCACCTGCAGTCGCCGTACGGGCTGCCACCGCTCCCACCACCTGCAGTCGCCCTACGGGCTGCCACCGCTCCCATCACCTGCAGTCGCCGTACAGACTCCCACCGCTCCCATCACCTGCAGTCGCCGTACGGGCTGCCAGCGGAATGGCTTCAGAGGAGAACAGATGGTCGCCTTTTGTACATCGGTTGCCAAATACCATCCGTCTGATAATGTAATTGTCTGATAATGTAGAAGTACGAGATTAAATACACATTAGTGCTGATACAGATAGCTTGCACCTCTGGCGTCATGGGACTTGTGCTTTTTGTGCTTTTTCACAGCATGGATGGATCTTGTTTCCGATTGCTTGAAAACGGATAAACTTGACTGCTTAGATTCCTTTTGGATTTGTATTCTTCGAAGTTCTGATCGAACTCTCACTTTTCGTCCTTTGCGAAGGTCATCAGTAATCTATTCAACCCTACTTACCGGCTCAGCTGCCACCAAGTGATTCTTTTATCAAGGGGTCTCTGTCAGGTGTGCAGGTGCTGTCTGTTCTCTGTCAGGTGTGCAGGTGCTGTCATGTGTTCTCTGTCATGTGCTTCCCATGACAGAGAGCAAAGCATGCTCAGTGAGGAAATATTCCATCTCGATTTATCGTTGCAGCAATAAGGAATCCCGGTAATTCTGGCTGGACGTAGTCTTGGCTCTTATAATAGGCCAGACTGCTGCCATCGCCAGGCTAACGGTAAACGCCAGCGATGTGTGTTTGGTCGCCAACGATGTATGTAGAGTCGCCGACGATGTATGTATGGTCACCGACGATGTATGTATGGTCGTCGACGATGTATGTATGGCCGTGAACGATGTACGTATGGTCTCCGACAATATATGCATGGTCGCCAACGATGTATGTGTGGTCGCCAACGATGTGTGTATGGCTACCGACGATGTATGCAGGGTCACCGACGATGTGTGTAGGGTCACCGACGATGTATGTAGGGTCACCGACGGTGTATGTGGGAGAGCCCAGATCACCCACCATGATCGCATTCCTTACAAAGTCCATTAGCCTTGATCGCGACGTACGATGTCTAATGCAAAGCAGCACTAAAGAAAAGAGACGACAATAAACCAAAGAAAAAAACACCCGAACAAAGCTGTGAAGTGGTTTTAAGGTACGATAAAATATGACGCGCGGTATAGTGATCGCGTCGTCACGTTTCGTCAAACCTTTATCGTTTCGGTCAGTGGCACAGACGGATAGAAGGCCGGTTGTAGCCATCCCCGGTCGTGCTTAAGAGACCCTGCAGTTTGCGGAGTACACTAACTAGACATTGAACAAAAATAGGAAAGGCTTCACTTCCAAGACGAGCAAGATATACATCAGGCATCTTACTCAAACACTTTCAGAAAATGCAATGGCGTGCTCTTTCGCAACACAAATCCAGACCGCGATTATCATAGCATCTTCATCATGTATTTCCAAACTCTCCATGAAATGGGTTTTCGGTTCTCCACGTCAGTGGCGAAAGCAAAATTACGGCACATGCATACGATACACATTTGCAATGTCAATAAATACAGTTTGCGGCTTATGTTGGTCAACGGGCATCCGAATATTGGCAAAGCACCAACTTTTGTTTAACGAATAAGCACTGGGAGCCTCTTTCACCTGGCGGACAGTCTCGCGCTCTTACTGCTCGGCACAAGAACGACCGATTGCGAACTCATGCGTGGAATGTGGAGCTGTGCTACATTCGGCCATCGTACGTCAAAGAGCGTTTCAGCCACTCCGTCACGATACCTTAGTCGGGCGACGATACGATCACCAACGTTGACACACTTTTTGACTTTTCGTTGCTGAGTCACATTGCATCCACCCCAAACAGTGATGTAATACCGTATATGGGGGAACACGAGCGCTCCAACTGATTGCTGCATAGTTTCGCGTGGCGTGCGGGGCCTTGTCCTAGCCTTTATTGTAGAGGTCTGAGTGGTTTCGATCCTTTGTTTCAGAACGGTGAGATTTGAAATTACCTCTGCGAACATGACAATTTTACCCTGTGGCATGTGCTGCGGCATGTCGCTGGTGAATACAAGGAAGAGCACGTGGCCCAACATAGAGTACTGTACGACCCCTTGTTTTACCGATTGGCTCTCAGAATGCTTGACATGTTGCATGCGATTGCTAAGCCATGCGGAGAACCACTGGCTATCGATGCCGTACCACCCTAGCTTTTCCAGGAGAAGACCGCGCTCGACGCTGTCAAGTGCTTTTGAGGTGCCGGCGGTGACGATGTCATCATGATATCATCATGTCCCTGTCAGCCTTGCTAGTCGCATATATAATAGAATCAAGCATGGTCGCCTCCTTAGATAGGCCAGGGCGAAAACCGTATTGCTGTGGGCATATAATATGCTGACTATATAAATATTGCATACGTTGTGTGCATACTACGAGCCCACATAGCTTAGACAAGCCTTTCGTGGCAATAGTAGATATTGCCAGGACCCGCAATGTCGATATTGGTCGGTAGTTACCAGGGTCGGAAGCAGGACTTGTCACGGGGGCACATGTTTGGAGGGCATCACTGCGAAAGTACCAGGGCGTCTTTGCCTTCCGAGGGGTGCCCCTGGCTGAAACATTCAAGGGGTGCGCTCGAGTCTTCCCGTTCTCGAGTCTCGAGTCCTCTTTGAGCGCCTTTCGTTCCTAAGGGACAAATTCGAGGGGGCGCACTCGAGCCTTATCTTTTCCCGGCCGGAGGGGAGTCCACCTTCCAGGAAGGGGGACACCTTCTCCAGTATCTTTTCCGTGATCACCTTCTCACCTTCTCCACAATTTTCTGTATCTTTTCCGTGATCATTTTGCGTCTGAAGTGCCAATTTCAACCTCAGATGATGCAAGGTCATTGACCTAGCTCAGGTCAAAAGGACTACTCCCAGCAATGTTTGCGGATCGATATTGTATGCACATGAGGAGATATTGAAATTGAACTTGCTACGTGAGTGCAATTGGGCAGTGTCTCCAAAAAGTAAACATGGGATTTGTATTTGATGTCAGGTCAGCAATCTGAGATCACGGTCAATTTTTCCAATTTTTTTTAGCATTTTTCCTATTTTTTGTAATATGCATACTCTTCTAACATCATTTTTGTTTTGTACCTTGGTATGCATGCAGAAAATCCGGAGAAGATCCTTAAACAATATGTTTAACCTCTGTCACGTGGCTTGAGATCAAGCCACGATAACGTGCGCAACGTGTGCTAAGTATTATTAGGCACTGCTATTTTCATGGTTTATTATTTCGAGTTCTCATGGCCTAAATAGTGTCAAGGTTGCATTGCACGATTTAATCTACCCTAAAATCCTGATATAGCATGTTTTTTCAAAACTCGATTTTATCGGCAGAAGCCGAATTTTGGGTTTTCAATGTAATATATAAAAACAAGAACATTTTCGGACCTCATTTGTCGAGGTCTTTCCAATTGTACACCGTTCGTGTTCGTGCAATGCTTAGTGTGGAAGTTAGACTGCGGGTCTTTAAAGAAGTCCCACCCCCCCCTCCCGAGACGGGGTGCGAGGATGTGACCGTGAGACGGCGCGGGTTAATGGCATGTAGTAGGGGTGGTCCAATAACAGCAAAAGTCATCTTAAGCACAGTGATTGTAATGCTGCCGGTACCGCATGAGCGTGACGATTTCCTCCGCCACGGCGCGGCCGTGGCCGTCGGCTCCGGCAGCGTGGCCGGACGCGTGGAGAACGCTCCGCCGCAGCCGCCTCCGTCTCCAGGGAGAACGCTCCGCCGCAGCCGCCTCCGTCTCCGGGGAGAACGCTCCGCCGCAGCCGCCTCCGTCTCCGGGGAGAACGCTCCGCCGCAGCCGCCTCCGTCACCGGGGAGAACGCTCCGCCGCAGCCGCCTCCGTCTCCGGGGAGAACGCTCCGCCGCAGCCGCCTCCGTCTCCGGGGAGAACGCTCCGCCGCAGCCGCCTCCGTCTCCGGGGAGAACGCTCCGCCGCAGCCGCCTCCGTCTCCGGGGAGAACGCTCCGCCGCAGCCGCCTCCGTCTCCGGGGAGAACGCTCCGCCGCAGCCGCCTCCGTCTCCGCACTTGGCGTTAGGTCATCAGTTCGGGCCTGATATCTGGCTTCTCTGACGTCAGCGTCCTGTAGTCATGGCTGTGCCTGATTTGCTGAGTGGCATATGCTTAATGGGATGCCGCCAGGCAAACATCACATGTCTCAGATATACGGTTCTCAGGTACTGTTTCGGCCTGGAAAAAAACAGAGGTTTAGTCAGACAACAGTAAGTCTATAGGCACAGCGAATATTGATTGATATGTCGAGTGGACCGTACTGTGATCATCGTTGGCATCTGGCGGTCCTTGGCATCGATCGTTGCAGAGGTTATTAAGTGGTGGTCACTGATGCTCTTTTTTTTGGTGCACTCGGGCTGATTTGTTATCAGGTGATCTTTGATTGTCGAGTTAGTGCCAGGACGTGTGAGTGAGGATATCAGCTGGCTTAATTAACGGTCATCCAACAACTGCATGCATGATGTCACTCCTGGCTTGGTCGATTGGAGAGTATCAAAGTTGGTGCCGCTGAGGATCCAAGTCGATTTGTTTTTTTTTGTTTTTCTCTCGCCAAGACGTGCATCAACTGGCAGTATATGTCATCAGTTGCCGCGGACGCCGCCGCCGCAGGAGGGCTGTGCACGGCACCGATGGTCAGCTGGCTGGTCAGCTGGCTGGTCAGCTGGCTGGTCAGCTGGATGGTCAGCTGGCTGCGGCTGGTCAGCTGCAGCTGCAGTGACTCCAGTGAACAGTCCGCGCTGGGCACCCACAGCTGCTCTGCGGTGATGTAGCTGCCGTATGAAATTTCCACATCTCCTCCGCTGCGATCTGACCGGTTCTTTCTGGTATTGACATAGCCAGGGAAAATGAGAGTGCGGTTATATACACACACACACACACACACACACACACACACACACATATATATATATATATATATATATATATATATATATATATATATATATATGTATGTATATATGTATGCATATATATATATATATATATATATATATATATATATATATATATATATATATATATATATATATATATATATATATATATATATATATATATGCGTGTGTGTGTGTGTTGAACATGTTGGGGCAATGGACATGCATGTACAATCTAAATTATATATACAGCTGATGTGCATTGGGATGAAATATGCTAAATATGCTTTTGATGTTCCATTTATGTTGACATAGGATAACTTCAGAGGCATGGGGTCACTTCACAGGCAGAGGATTACTTCGGAACCATTGGGTTACTTCAGAGGCATGGGGGTTACTTCAAAGGCATGGGGTCACTTCAGAGGCATGGGGTCACTTCAGAGGCATGGGGTTACTTCAGATGTGTGCGGTTACTTCAGAAGTATGCGTCAGAGGTGTGGGGTTACTTCAGAGGTATGGGGTTACTTCAGATGTATGCGGTTACTTCAGAGGTACACTTCAGAGGTGTGGGGTTACTTCGGAGGTATGGAGTTACTTCAGGTGCATGGGGTTACTTCAGAGGAATTGGGTTGCTTCAGAAGCATGCACTGATAAAAATATTTACACCAAACAGTGTAAGCAGAGCCAAATGATACCCATAATGTTACTTAACAGAGCGGAACTAGTAATATTAACGCTTATCATGGATGCACAGTGAGCTACATGGCTGCAATGATAACCCATTCCATAATTGGTGGATATCTACATCCATTTTAAGGGTTGGACAGTAGCTCCCCTTACTCCTTTGCAATTTCATTTCGCTCATGAACACCTTATCCTCGTATTTGATGTGCCTTAACACTCCATATGAAAATTTGTCTCATAAATGAGTGTTACTTGACACCCGTACAGTACCAAATGCACCATTATGATTACTTGTATGCATTGCGCATGCGCCAACAGAAGTGACGGGTGGCGTCTTCGCGCCGCCATTGTTTCCGAACACACGGCTAGAAGCACGACAGGTGAGTTAATTCTGTTATAGCTGATTGCGATGTGCTTTGCTCTTGAAATATTATGTATGCAACGCGACAGAGGAATAGAATGTCACAGTATAGCTGCCTTTCATAAGTATAGTTAGGTGCAATGACAATGCAGCTCATCTCTATTCTGTGCCAACAAACAAAACATGATGGGTTACAGTTCAGGTTATCTGGACACGGATGTCGATTTCCATACTTTTGAGCACCCCCCCCCCTATCACTGGATTTGGTCACCCTTTTTTAGATGTATCTAAGCCTCTGATTATGATTTTTTTTAATACTTGACACGAAGAAAGGCTCAGGGAGGCCATGGCTGCTTTGGGAACCTTATACAGGGGCAGATAAAGGGGACACTGGAAGCATGTTCCCTCCCCTATGGAAGGTATCTGACCAGGAAAAGCAGCCCTCCAGGAAGGCATGAGTTCAACCATACCTCAAAATTTTCAGCCAGACATCTCTCTGAGAGAAAAGGCACCCATTCAATGCGCTTGAGTGCACCCTGTCAAATTTTAACCCTGAGGTGCCACTCCAGGTACTTTCACAGTGGTGCCTCTCCAGACGAAGTGCCTCCTATGACAATTCCTGGACCCACCCTTGAGCCCAGGTGAGTTAACTGTTTTTTTTACTGCCTGACATTTCCTCAGTTTTAGACTTTGAAATATTTTCATTCATGTATGCATAGCATTTCATAACATATTTTTAACTACATCTGCCAATGGAGTTGAAATGAAATGGAGCTATTTGAAATGCAGGCAAGTTTGCAGTTTAAGGTAATTCTTGAATTCTTAGAATTTCTCTTTCCAGTGCAATGTTTATGGATCTTGTTAACATGATGTGACCAAGGGCGTCGCCACCGGGGGGGCAGGGGGGCAGTTTCCCCCCTGCCGTCAAACAGGGGGCGCCCGCCCCCCCTGAAATTTGAGGAGGCCCCTATCCAGAAATGCACAGGGAAAAAGTGAGCAATGAGGCCGACGAGACACGAGAGGAGGCCTCCAAGACGTGAGAGGAGGCCCCTAATTTGAAGAAGGAGTCACCTAGGAGAGGATAGGAGGCCCCAGAAATCACGAGAGTGCCAACAATTGGCACGGAGGCCCCCAGGAATGCAAAGGATGCCCCCAGGATTGCAAAGGAGGCCCCCAGGATTGCAAAGGAGGCCTCCAGGATTACAAAGGAGGCCCCCAGGATTGCAAAGGAGGCCCCCAGGATTGCAAAGGAGGCCCCAGGATTGCAAAGGAAACCCCCAGGATTGCAAAGGAGGCCCCCAGGAATGCAAAGGAGGCCCCGGATTACAAAGGAGGCCTCCAGGATTACAAAGGAGGCCCACAGGATTGCAAAGGAGGCCCCAAGGATTGCAAAGGAGGCCTCCATGATTACAAAGGAGGCCCCCATGATTGAAAAGGAGGCATCAAGATTGCAAAGGAGGCCCCCAGGATTGCAAAGGAGGCCTCCATGATTACAAAGGAGGCCCCCTGGATTGAAAAGGAGGCCCCAGGATTGCAAAGGAGGCCCCCAGGATTGCAAAGGAGGCCCCCAGGTTTGCAAAGGAGGACTCCAGGATTGCAAAGGAGACCCCCAGGAATGCAAAGGAGGCCCTCACGATTGCAAAGGAGGCCTCCAGGATTACAAAGGAGGCCCCCAGGATTGCAAAGGAGTCCCCCAGGATTGCAAAGGAGGCCTCCAGGATTACAAAGGAGGCCCCCAGGATTGAAAAAGAGGCCCCCAGGATTGAAAAGGAGGCCCCAGGATTGCAAAGGAGACCCCAGGGTTGCAAAGGAGGACTCAAGGATTGCAAAGGAGGCCCCCAGGAATGCAAAGGGAGGTCCCCGGATTGCAAAGGAGGCCTCCAGGATTACAAAGGGGCCCACAGGATTGCAAAGGAGGCCCCCAGGATTGCAAAGGAGGCCTCCATGATTACAAAGGAGGCCCCCATGATTGAAAAGGAGGCCCCCAAGATTGCAAAGGAGGCCCCCAGGATTGCAAAGGAGGCCTCCATGATTACAAAGGAGGCCCCCTGGATTGAAAAGGAGGCCCCCAGGATTGCAAAGGAGGCCCCCAGGATTGCAAAGGAGGCCCCCAGGTTTGCAAAGGAGGACTCCAGGATTACAAAGGAGGCCCCCATGATTGCAAAGGAGGTCCCCAGGATTGCAAAGGAGGCCTCCAGGATTACAAAGGAGGCCCCCAGGATTGAAAAGGAGGCCCCCAGGATTGAAAAGGAGGCCCCAGGATTGCAAAAGAGGCTCCCAGGATTGCAAAGGAGGCCACCAGGATTTCAAAGGAGGACTCCAGGATTGCAAAGGAGGCCCCCCAGGATTGCAAAGGAAGCCCCCAGGTTTGCAAAGGAGGACTCCAGGATTGCAAAGGAGACCCCCAGGAATGCAAAGGAGGCCCTCACGATTGCAAAGGAGGCCTCCAGGATTACAAAGGAGGCCCCCAGGATTGCAAAGGAGGCCCCCAAATTGCAAAGGAGGCCCCAGGATTGCAAAAGAGGCTCCCAGGATTACAAAGGAGACCACCAGGATTTCAAAGGAGGACTCCAGGATTGCAAATGAGGCCCCCAGGATTGCAAAGGAGGCCCCAGGATTGCAAAGGAGGCCCCAGGATTACAAAGGAGGCCACCAGGATTACAAAGGAGGACTCCAGGACTGCAAAGGAGGCCCCCGGGAATGCAAAGGAGGCCCCCAGGATTGCAAAGGAGGCCCAGAATTGCAAAGGAGGCCCCCAGGATTGCAAAGGAGGCCTCCAGGATTGCAAAAGAGGCTCCCAGGATTACAAAGGAGACCACCAGGATTTCAAAGGAGGACTCCAGGATTGCAAATGAGGCCCCCAGGATTGCAAAGGAGGCCCCAGGATTGCAAAGGAGGCCCCAGGATTACAAAGGAGGCCACCAGGATTACAAAGGAGGACTCCAGGACTGCAAAGGAGGCCCCGGGAATGCAAAGGAGGCCCCCAGGATTGCAAAGGAGGCCCAGAATTGCAAAGGAGGCCCCCATGATTGCAAAGGAGGCCTCCAGGATTACAAAGGAGGCCCTCAGGATTGCAAAGGACACCAAGATTGCAAAGGAGACCTCAGAATTGCAAAGGAGGCCCCATGATTACAAAGGAGGACTCCAGGATTGCAAAGGAGGCACCAGGATTGCAAAGGAGGCCCCCATGATTACAAAGGAGGACTCCAGGATTGCAAAGGGAGACCCCCATGATTGCAAAAGGAGGACTCCAGGATTGCAAAGGAGACCCCAGGATTGCAAAGGAGGCCCCAGGATTGCAAAGGAGACCCCCATGATTGCAAAGGAGGCCCCCAGGATTACAAAGGAGGCCCCCGGGATTGTAAAGGAGGCCCTCAGGATTGCAAAGGAGGCCCCCAGGATTGCAAAGGAGGCCCCAATACGGGAAGGGAGACCTCAGAAAATGAGAGAAGGCCCTGAGACGGAAGAGAAAGCCAGTGGATATGAGATGAGGTTTCGGAGACGTAAAAGCAGTCCCCGAAACGGGTAAGGTCAAATTCACACACTCACTCGGGTAAGGTTCCACCAAGATAGAAAAGAACAATCCAGAAAAGTGGCAGGAAGCACCTAATTCGGAAGAGGACGATATAAGATTGGAATGAGACCCTATGATGCACGAGGAAGCCCCTAAACTAGGAGAGAATGGCCATTAGATAAGAGGGATGACTCCCAGGCGAGAAAGAAGGCTTCAAGACGGGTAAGAAGGTCCCCAGGAAATGACAAGGTAACTGAGATAGGAAAGGTTGCGTGTAATTTGGAAGAGGAGCCACCTAAGACAGAACAGGAGTCCACCAGGAGATAAGAGGCCAACTTTAAAATGGGAAAAGATAGAATCAAAACGCGGAACAGGAGGCCCCGAAGACGTGAAAAGGAGGCCCCTAATTTGAAAAAGAAAGCCTCCAAAAGAAAAGGGAGGCCCCTGCCGGACTCGAGAGGAGTCCCTCGAGATGGAGTAGGAGGTCTCCAGGGCCGAATGAGGTCCCGACGACCGGAAGGAATTCCCAGGAAATGAGAATAGGCCCTTAAAATGGGAGTGGTAGGTAGCAGGTATGGAAGGAGGCGAGGTTTCCAAAATTGAAGATCCCCTCAAGACGGGTAAGCTTTGCGAGGACAAAGGAGGAGGCCCACGAGGCGTGGCAGGAGGCCCCTAATTTGGCAGAGGATGCCCCTGGAACATGAGAGGAAGTCACATGCCATGTTAAAGGGGCCCCATGGAGGACGTGGGAGGAGGTCCTCCAAAACGGGAGAGCAGGACCATTGAATATGGAGGAGGGTAGGACGGACGAGAAGACGTCCAAAACCGGTAAAGAAGCTCCAGGAAATGAGACGAGAACCCTAAGACGCGGGAGGAGGTCTATAATTTGCTAGAAGCACCTGAAATGGCAGGAGTCGTGCCGGGGTACTTGAAAATCACGACATGGGCCCAAAAGATCCGGCCGGGGCCCCTGAAAATCTCGCTGAGCCTATGGGTACCAAAAATTCACGCCCGGAGTCATGAAAATCACGCTAGGGGCACGATAAGTCGTACCGTTCCCCAACAGTATTATTTGGACACAAATGAAGCCGGGGCAACGACAAACAATCCGGACATGGATAATCACTCTTGGGCCCCAACAATGACACCAAAAGCATCCAAAACGTATTGGACACCCACAAAGTGTCGAGGTCGCTAAAACTCGCGCTAGGGATCCAAGCAAATGACGTCGGGACACAAAAAGATTACATTGGACTAAAAAAGTCGCGTCGCAGCCTTCGAAAATCTCACTGGGGACCAAAAAAGTCGCGCCTGGACCCCAAAGGTTGCTGCTGCCCAAAAAATCAATTATCAACCGGAATGTCACTCTGCGCCCAAAAAAATCGTGTCAAAGTCCCCGCAAAACCCGTTGGGCACTGAAAAAAAACGTCAGGGTACCGAAAAAATCGCACCTGGAGCCGAAGAATCGTACCAGGACCAAAAAATATCACATAAGGACCTATAGAAAAAATAGAACTCCTTCGGTGGCCGCAGTGACATATCAAAGGGGAAAATGGCCCCTCCCTCCTAAGAGGGATATGCTCCCAAGAATCGAGCCGAGGCCCCCAAAAGTCGCGCTGGGACCACACAAATTCGCGTCGGTCCACCAGAATTCGCATAGGGGCTCAAAGTAAGTACGTCGGGCCCCAGAAAACTCGCTCCGAGACACGAAAACCTGCAACAGGAACCGCCAAGATCGCGTTGGGGTCACAGCTAAGTACAACGCGCCCAGGAAACTCGAACCGGTCCCACCAAATTTCGCGCTCGGACCCACAATTCGGTAGTACCAAACATTTCGCGCTCGGACCCATCGGTAGTACCAAAAATTTGGTCTGGGCATCATAAATTAACGTCGGGGCTGCCAACAATTGGCGTCTATGGCCCCACATAGGCACCGTGTGACCCCGAAAGTCCCATCGGTATCCGAAAAATCAAGTCGGAGCCCTCCAAAATCAGGAGGGATTGGAAAAAAGTCCGGGTCAGGACAATGGTTCTGGAGCACCGAACATGTCATCAGATGCCTTGACAAATCGCGTACGGCATCGAAAAACATACCGGAGCTCGAAGAAAATCGAGGTGAGATACAAAAACATGGCACCAGGGACTCGAAACATCAGGGCGGGATTCGGAAGTTAAAGAAAATTCAGAAGAGGTCCACAAAAATCGCGTTGAGCCCAGATAACTGGCGTTGGGTCCCGGAACCACGCGCCTGGGCGCGATAAGTCGCGCTGGGACCCAGAAAAAACGCACCGAAGCCTCAAAATCGTACTGGGGCCCCACAAATGTGCGTCAGAAGCCCCAAATAAACACAGCGGGACCCTAAGAGCACAACGGGGACCGAAAATGCGACTGGCCCTTCAAAGCGCAGTCTCGTAAAAAGCGGCAGGGTCAGAAAACAACAACCCTAAAACGAGCAGGGGTTTCGAAAACGCGTTGGGCCTCGAACAAAAATGAATTGGAGCCTTAAGACACATCCGTAAACGAAGAAATACGAAACGGGTCCAAAGAAGTACACTCAGGCAGGGCTTCGGTTCGGTCGCCAACCTGGAAGCATGTTTAATCAAAGATATGAGGTGCATCAAAGCTCAGCGGGTATCCGCATATCTTCACCATAAAATATGGTAAGAAGGGAACTAATGATCGAATTTAATTAATCGAATTTTCGCAGCGAACGCCCATACGAAGCATTTTACACGTCAGATATGGCGCAAGTCTATCATGTGGCAGCAATTAACAAAGCGTAGGAGGCCCAGCAGAATCCGTAGCATCGCACGAAGTGTGGCGAATGCGCCGAATGCGCAAGATGGGTGTGCACGTGCACTAACATTGGCGTCGTGGCGACCGGGCACTATGAACTAGAATGTCTGAAATTGGAAAACTTTACATTTTAAAGTGATTTGTGCAGGTGTAATTTCAGCAATGCGAGGTGACTTATCAAGGAATACCAAAATAATACATTTGAACAGGTTGTGGGAGCTAGGGTTGAAATCCGACGAATCAGAAACGATAGTGGTAGATTAGGCCCCTCCACAGGATAATTCAGTTGATCACTAATTATTTTATTTAAAAAGTTCCCCTTTGACAAAATAGTGGTCGAAATCGGAAGACTTTATTCAGTAGTTGGACCCCCTCCAAATACGTTTGCCCCCTCCCCTTTGACGCAAATATAGGTGCGTCACGGGTCTCCCAATAATTTTCAGAAACTTACGCCCATGGAGCAAAGCCAACATTGCGGTGGTAAATTTTCCCTCACAAGCATACAAAACAACACCGATGCCCTATATTAAATGGGAGGAATGATGTTTTAAAATGTATGTTCTTCCTACAAAGTTGTCTTCTGTGATTACAGCCTGCATGATTAGAGCTTCCCAGCTTCAATACCTTCTCAACGACATAATTTACAAAACGGTACAGCACAGCGATAACCATGGACGTGACGGCGTGGAATTCGAAGATTTTGCATTATTTATGCATTGTCATTGTTACATTGTTGCATTGCCATTGATGCATGGTTGTTCAATGCTTGTTCTTGCCTTGAATTTATTCGCGGAGTATTTATTATTTTAGCTTCTGTGCCAAGTGCCTTGCAGCCAGCACCAAATGTTATGAAAACAAATTAATAAATCCCTAAGATGACGATCAGAAAACCAATTCAATCCACTTCTCGTTGTCACCTTCGCGAAATTGTTGTCCTGGGACTAAGAAATGATCGTTTAAGTTTGTTTATCAGATCAAGCTGGTGGGAGTGACTAACGGTAGTGATGAACCTAGCTATATTCAGTTAAACTTGGTGAACAAAGAAGTGGGTTGATCAATGGGAGATATCTTTAAGATATGCTCAGCACGAGCCCCACCAGCTCCCTACAATCTATAGGCCAGCGGGAAGATTCTTCTCGTCGATAAAGCATAAAGATATTGGTTTGTTTTGGCACTGACGTATTTATCTACATTTGCTTATTTATACCCTGGTATGGCTCGGTTCTCAGCGAAAAAAAAGATTCTTGCTATTGCGCTTTGCGTAAATTATATACCATGCCAAGAACAAACAAGACATCAATATGAAATCATGTTCCCATTCGGGAACCATACTAAGAGCCTAAAAAATCAAGAGGATGCCCTAACACAGTGGAGGCCCCTTTTCGGGGAGCAGGAGGCCCCCTATCAACATTGCCCCCCTGGAAGAATTTCGTGGCGACGCCACTGGATGTGACCACTCATTTATTCTGCAAATGCGTACTTTCCATTTGGAAGGAAAAATCTCACCCAAAATGGTGCTTGGAGTTGGGTAATATAGCATACAAAGTAGCATTCAAAGTAAATAAAAAATGTAACATAACCTAATCTAATCTAGCTGAACCTTCCATGCAAGAACACAAATTACGTTTAAAAATTGAAAAATGTCAAACATATTTTTGTTTTCACACATTATGTAATAAAAAAACCTAACCGAACCTAGCCTGACAGGCTTTTGAAGCAAAAAGTGATTTTGTGGAGAAAATCCTATTTTTGGACAAATTTTCCAACTAAAAATGTATAACCTAGCCTAACCAAATCTAACCCCTTTGCTTGCTTCATGGAGGAAAAATGTGTGTAAAACTTGTCTCCTGGATATCCTAAACTAAAATAATACAGAAATGCTTGCCAACTTGATGGATATCAGGAAGACTGTTTGCAGGAATTCAACCTTGCCATCTTCTCTTTTAAGATATGAATAAATTGCTTTATCTTTCCTCAATGTGCCATAGTTTGTGGTCCGATGAAGAACCGAAAGATCTAACAAAATGATACAAAGCT
The DNA here is from genome assembly GCA_034440615.1 of Ashinkailepas kermadecensis. Taxonomy (NCBI): domain Eukaryota; kingdom Metazoa; phylum Arthropoda; class Thecostraca; family Neolepadidae; genus Ashinkailepas; species Ashinkailepas kermadecensis. The sequence continues at coordinate 101,108 of JAOTOM010003461.1, forward strand.
CCAAGGTGAGTTTTTTGGGAACAAAAACTAATACAGATATCAGATTTTTTAACTCCATAAAGCGGAAAGGCTGACAAATGAAGTTGGCAAAATCCAAGGATATTTTGTTGGAAGAGTACAGTAATCACTTTTTCCGCCTCACTCCATTAGGATTCTTTGGTCCGCCCCTGGCAAGTGAGATTGTTTGAACGAACCACCATTTCAAAGCATTTTCCAGCCAACCCTTTTCACTATTATTGAAGTTTAAAGTATCCACGGGACAAGTTTTACACACATTTTACCTCCATGAAGAAGCGGGGTTAAGTTCGGTTAGTCTTGGTTAGGCTTTTGTTTGAAGTTGGAAAATTAGTTAAAAAATTATATTTGAAAAAATAAATTATATTGTCTTCAAAAACAGGACGGGATAGGTTAGTTTAGGTTAGGTTTTTAAGTTGAAAACGTTTGGGGAAAAATTGTTTGAAAATTTACCATTTTTTAACGAATTTGTTTTCTTGCATGAAAGGTTAGGCTAGATTGGGCTAGTTGATGTTGCATTTTTCTTGATTTTGAAGATAACTTTTTATGCTATGTTATCCAACTCCAAGCCACTTTTTGTGTTATTTTGCCTTCCAACTGAAGAGTATGTATTTGCAGAGGAAATGAGTGGTTGCATCATGTTAACCACGTTCGTTAACATTGCATGGAAAAGGAAACTCAAAGAATTAAAAAATTACCTTAAATTGCAAATTTTCCCAATTTTCGAACAACTCTATTCCATCTTCTTGAAAAAAAAGTAGTGAATGATCATCCAGGAAGAATAATGCCATGGACAACAAAATCCAGGACAATATCATGATTTCTGCACTTTGTATTAGGTGTTTGTTTCCACTTAAGGTTTGAAATCCCAGGACAACGTTTGCTTAACCTACCTGGAAAGCTAACATGTACTTACCAAGCTACTGCAATGTGCAACTTCAATGCAATTTCAAACTTCAAGGTTATAAAGCCGGAACCAATGGGGTACCTAGGATTTGCGCTGGGGAGGGGTCTGATGGATTTGGAGGGGGGCGGGGCCCACTTACCCCAATTAAAAAAGTCCCTGGATTTCGACCACTATTTTTCAAAGGGTCGCTTTTATTTATTTTTTAAATTAAAATAATTGGTGACCAAATTAATTGTTCGGTGGAGGGGGCCCAATCTACCACCATCGCTTCTAATTCACCGAATTTCAACCCTAACTCCCCCATCCTGTTCGAAGGTCTTTCCTTTGGTATCCCTTGATAAGTCACCTCACACTGCTGAAATTATACCTGTACAAATCGCTCAAAATGTAAAATTTTCCAATTTCAATTAACTGTGGTTCTGCGGTTTCTGCTCGGCTTCCCACGTTTTGCTAATTGTCGTCGCATGATAGTGCTGTTCCATATTTGATGTGTGCAATGCTTCGGATGGGGGTTTGCTGGGAAAATACGATTAATTAAATTCGATGATTAGTTCTCTCTTCCGACATTTTCTGCCGATTAAGAAATCCGGCGACCCGTTGAGCTTTGATGCACCTCATCTCTTTGGTTAAATATGCTCCCAGATTCATTGGTCCATTCATTCTCCCGTCCATTGGTTCCGGAGTTGAGGGGTTAAAAGCCTCCCGGTGATTGGTGTATGGGAGATCACGCCAGCGACTGCCGGGTTAATTTGATATCGTTGCATGGGTATCTACTCAAACAAGGCATACTGCCTTCATTGCAGAAAGCGTCCTCAAACAGGCCATGGCCGTGCTCCGAGAGCCCTGGCTGACGGATTCCGCTCAGCCACGGCACGGCAGCCCGCACCTCCAGAAGTTGACTGTAGTGTACACCATATGGGTGGAGAAAGAGCAGTCCGAAGTGCTGAGTCGGTTGTCCTGATGTTTATGCTGGCACACTCGGTCTTTTGCTGTCAGTTTTCAAAACGTTATAGGTATTTCTGAGCTTTTATTCAGCAATATGTGTTGGGAATTGACGATGGCATCTCAGTCCCGGATACGAACCTATCCTTCATCCAAAAATTTTGAGTTTTGAAGTAGCTATTAGCGTAGTTCCGTACCGTAGTTCGGTGTCTCCGATAGGACCCTATCCTTTATCCAAACCTGTGAGTTTTGAAGTATCTACTGAAGTAGCGTTTCTGTACCGTAGTTCGGTAGCGTGGTGGAAGCGACTCGTTTCTTCACCGGTGTGACAAGTGCTGTATTAAGCAGTATTTTGACTAATGCGTTGGGCTACCTCGATTGATCTCGCATTTATCGGTTATGTTCAATAAAAAATAAAAATGAGTTGTAACTGTTTTCAGGTTTTGGCGACGTACAGTGAAAATATTCATCCTTTGAAGCGTTAAAGAATGGTGCGCGTTGGCGATGCAAGGCTAATTATATGCCTATATATCAGTGTATCATGCCAATTCTGTGCACATTTTTTAATGTAAAAAATGTACTTTTGAAGTGTGCTACCACACCAGAGAGTGTAGAAGAACACCCATAGTTTCGGGTGTATAGCTACATCCTAAGTGTTGGGTTACTTTTGATTCAGAAGGGTGTTGTTTTGGAGCCTTCCGGCATCCGTGGCCGGATGGTGTAACACAACTACCATAATGGGTGTCAACGAACACCCGTAGTGAAGTATCAATGAACCGATGTGGTATAGAAACACTCTTTAGCAGGGTTACGGGAGCTGAAGAGTTTGAAAAACACCCCTTTTTGAACCAGCTAAAATATTCAACGTACCCATTACTCTGCTTACCTAACTCTTTATAAAGGTGTTGTTTTGTCGCCGTGCTTTTCCGCATTATGGGTGTAAATATTTTTATCAGCGTGGGGTTACTTCAGAGGAAAGCATAGAGCTATTTTGAGGGTAGGTGAAACGCTTGCAAAACATTCTCTGGATTTATCCGTGATTTCTTTATCCTGCTGAGATGGTGAAAGTGATTTTCCTCACTCTGGTGTCGAATCGATACTACGGGGATGAATTGGGTAATGTGCAGTGTGGCTACGACATGGCAAAATGCAGCGATGCCCAGAAGGTGTCAGGCTACTTAGACAGGCATACCCACCTGACTGATCACACGGTCATACCAAAACACAGGACGCGAAGTTGATCTTCGGTGCACGTCTTACCTCTTCCACAGCCAGGTAATAATGCACGTAGGTACATCCTATTGGGATCTTTTTTAAACCAAAAACTCATTTGCCACTCACGCCACCGATACAGTGGCCAGCGGTCTGCTTAACCGCACAACCCAGCCTTGTTCCCTTACGTTATCTCTTGTCACTCAAAGGTTCTCCTGACACGTGTCCCCTGGCCAGGGGTGTGGGCAGGTGACCTTGTCAGGGGCATCTAGTGTCGGCCGCAAACTGACGCATCCCCACCAGCTGCCATACGGCCAACGGCCGGACGCCGTTTAAAGTTCTCGACGCCACGTGCAGCCAGCCTCACAGCCGCGAGCACGGGCGGGTTCAGGGATTTCCAAGGGGGCACTCGCCTGAAATGCGCCACTGCCTCCGAGCGGCGCCACTGCGAAAGACCCTGTTAGGGCGCCATCAGCTGGAAATCGTTCAGCGAGGGGTAAGGGATACACTCGAACATACTGAGGGATAGCGGGTGGTGTACCCGACATATGCTGTTTTCCTCTCAAGGGAGCTCCTATTCCTCTGAGAGGAATAGGTGCTTCCATTGGCTGAACAGTCCGTTGAGTGAGGAAGAAGGGGAGTGCACTCGGATCTTCCCTGGAGAGCCCCTTTCCCGGTCAGAGTGGCACCACTTTCCCATGGAGCCACATTCCGCAGTGCCCCCCCCTATATCCGCCCCTGGCCCGAACACGATCGGGTAGGCGGGGTAGCGCCGGTAGCGCGAGGGGAAGCAGCGCGTGCCGCTGTCGGGCTGATGACCGGCCCGACCTTGATCGCGCCGATACTACTGCTACGGAAGCTTCTGGGGCAGAGAGCTACATAAAATGCAGTAGTATCGTCGCGACCTTGATCGCGCCGATACCACTGCTGCGGAAGCTTTTCCTGCGACAGAGAGCTACAAGAAAAATTAGTTTGGCCTTCCTGTAAGGAAGTCCTATACCATACGATCGTCGGGCTGAGTGATGACATCGGACATCTGACAACTGAGTGATGTTGGCAATCGTTGCATATCGTGGTGTCAGCCAGTCTCAGCTAAGCTGTTGCGCATTCTGATCCATCAGCATTGTTCGGGACTTTTAGCCGTATTTCTCTGAACAAAAACAGTCACACATGAATGCGGTGCAATGGAGAGGTAGAGCAGCTTTTGTCTACTGAAATACGATGAATATTGTGCACATTACTTGACGGATGGACTCTCGAAGACGGTGAGTGCTATGAACCCCTGCTCGAAGCAAATTTAACGTTACGCGTATGACACTTTGAAACGAATGTACAGAGGTAGATTGTGGCTACTTCCAAAGAAAGAATAACACTTCTCGATGGAATCCAGATGGAACGGCGGTACACTTCCGTTCCTGGGAAGCTATGCACATCGACATAAGGACGTACAGAAAAAAAAGTTATAAGCGTTCAGCTACGGTTACAACCTTCCAAATGGGCCTTCTAGGCATTGCAAGACAGCCATCCAACATGACCTACTAATCATTTGTCTCCACATAAAGCGTATTTGTCACAGTTAATAAACGAGGTGGCGTCCCGCGGCGACACGTGCCCAAGATAAATTACTTTTTCCACGAAGCTGTGTAGCGCAGCAGGCCGAGACCCGGTCGCGGCACGACAGACTCTCTGATCGATGTCGGGAATGCCGACCTGAGCAGCTGCACCTCAAGCTGCACACATTCCGCATCTCATCCAGGTTAATCAGCTTCGCCAACCGCCAGGTTCGATCGATCTTCAAGGACTTTAGGTGCAGTACCGCATCAGTCACTGCGCCAGCACAGTTCTCGCCAAGGTCGGACGCCCAAGGCACGGCGTCGGAACAATTGTGGCTGCGAAGCTAAAGGCTTATAAAATGATACGAAAATTGTCGAGCCACCTGATCGCGAGATCGATTCCATGGGCGATTGTGCCAGTGCCGAACACCTGGTCGAGATATCAGTGCTATGGGCGATTGTGCCAGATGCTATATATTGTATTCACACTCTAGGGCCCAGGCAGTCTCGAGTGGTATTCACATATATCACATTCTATGTCATCTATTGTTCAATGACATCGACGAGCATCACTTCAGAGAAACTAGTTGTCTTCCCTGCGAATCTAAATACATGCCAGCAATGTGCAGCTTATGACAAACTGGTTGTTAATGTCTCAAAGCATTTCCACAGACGCGTCTTCCACGATGAGCGTACACAGCTACTGTTGTAAGTATTCGTGATGTAAAGTATGCGGTGCCGCGTGCTCTCGGGGGGACGAACCGGTGTACTCAAGGATAGCACGGCCATAAAACCAGGGTGAGTGCGGGTGGTTGCGAACGGAAATACAGCACAGCACGTATTTCCACTCGCAATCTGCCCATGGCCACATAGTCACTTGGGCTTCATACCTGGGTCGCCTGATTACAGTGTTAGAGACAGAACAGGAAGTTTGAAGGTCACTGGCGCGGGTGCGGGGGAGACACGGAGCCACGTCCCAGAACATTCGTTACCCAGACGATGACTCCGCTGGGCCACGAAGTAGCTACGGAGAGGACACCTACTGCCCCCTTGAGATCTCACAAATTAACTGGCCGATTTGCTCCCGGACTTTTTGTGACATGCTCTATATTTCTATAGAAGAAAATTATGAAAATCTTGACAGAAGCGGATACAAGAGTCGAACAATGGAGGAAAATTAAATATTTTCAGAACTCAATTGCTTCCATATGTCGCAGCCGATGTTGTCATATCTTGCATCTTTTTACAGCCGATGATTTTTTTTCAGCTCATGTAAGAACGAATGAGTTTCAAAATCTGCGGGTCCGGGCCGTGCATAATTAGGAAATTATTTTCGTACGCATTCCCGCTTATTATCTCTATAATTATGGACTTAATAGTGTCCTGAGCACGAACAATGACTTCAGAGGCAAGTGATATAGCAATAGCATGCCTTGGCAATGACGGAATTAGCGACTCGAAATTAGCGACTTCCAACTCTAGATTTGCGCCTCGAAGCACTGAAAATTCGAACCCACCAGCGAATTAGTGTCCCAGATATCCCTAAAGAGAGGAGCACAGGCAGAGTTTCATATCTCTTCAGAGATGCTCGATCTCCTCCAATGTTCACTCAACTCCTCATCCAATAGTTGTCGATTTGACATGCTTCTCCATGAGTCCGATGGAGACTCGGACTCATGAAATCCTGAATCCACTTCCGATGACTTTTCAAAGCTTCGCCCATGGGAAAGAAGTGAGAGTACCTCATCCCACCGGTCATCGGTACAGCACCTCCACCTATAGGTGGAGGAGCTGCTTGCAGAGCCTATAGGCTCTGCAGGCAGGAACTTCGGGTGCCTTGATGGAAATGCTTGATGATGTGTGCATATAGTACCCAGCGGTTGAGATGTAAACAAGATCTGGAATAAGTTGTTGACAGACAAGGAGTGCGATCAATTCTGGAAGTCAAGACAGCTTTGTACTACGACCTATGTTTACCTCCCTGTTGAATATTTCATGTGTCCGTGGCCTTCCTTACCTTTTCTTAATTGCTGTTGCTCACTGACCAAGATAACGAACCTCGCCTGAACATTCGACGATCTCTTTCGTCCATCTCAGTAAGTTATTCTCGCTCCCAGCCGCCGATAACGATCAGAGGCCAGGTGCCGCGTTTTGAAACGACCCAAGCTACCTGAGAACCCGGACGAAACACTCACAATTATCCCTCTGGTGCTCTCGCCTCCCTTGACCAATGACCAGCTGGGTCAGCGCCACCCCAAACTAGCTAACCATCGCCCGCCGGAATGACTTCGCCATCCTTCGCATCCAAGGGCAGTAGCAACCGCCCTCACCATTAGGGTCATGGTTGTACAACAGCTGTGGAGGAACACCGCCCAGGTGTTGGATACATTATATATTGAAAAGTACATGATCTTTGTAATTTCGCTCAACCGGTAGCTGTTGAGGGTTGTTTGTAGGGCTGCTTGGTTGATTGCTTGCATGCTGCTTGATTCCTCATTTTGATAAAATTGGGCTCAAATTGAATGCAAGTGGCATAGGCCTGAATGCAAGATAAATGCTCCTGCATGTGCGGCCTACTTATCACTTCCCATTGTAGAAGATCACCTTCCGCGGCAGATTGTAGAAGATAATCATCAGTTGTATGCTTCAAAGGGATGAACCTCCGCGTGCAGTTCTCCATTGGTTACAGCGAAACCGCGTGAGGGGTAATATCCACCCGCTCATCCACGGCACGGAGATTTAAAGCAAACAGACGAATCGCTACCCGGCAAGTGTTACGATCCGGCGGCGTCCCCAACCGACCCGACTGGGTGAGTTGTGATCTGGTCCGGCCAGTTCTGTGTGTTCGCCGGGCTGAGATGTAAGGCAACGGCCAGGATAACTGGCGCCATCTCTGAGACAAGCGCTGACAGCATTTCCCACTGATAGACACCTACTTGTGAAGATTTGGAGCAACTGAGCCTGGTGCTTTGGATAACATTTCATCGATGCCGCACAGTTACAAGGATACAAGGACGATTAATCCATGTAGGGAATGTACAGTAAAAATGTACAAAAAAGATCCACAATGAACACATCCCCACATGTTCCTATAGCTGCTCCCGTCTTACACATCCAATGATCATTGCTTATGCTCTTTTTGCCTCAATCTCTTTCTACCCATAATTTCATACTAGCCTAGACCTGATCGGAGGGACTTATATCACATAGCCACCCCACTGCAATGGCTTAACAAAGTGATCCGATGGTGCTAGATGTCATTTAGGGTAAGTTTTCCTGGGAAATTCGGTGGATTGGACGCTTTCTTTGAAAGCTAGAAGTGTCGTGCTTCATATGCATAAGTGGAAAGAAAATGAAATGAGACGGATGGGTAAGAAACACTGAGCTGGAAAATATCTTAGTACGCCACTGCATAAGAATCTTATTGCGTGTAAAGAAAGCATACGACCTTCAATATACCAGGAGGTGCTGAGTTGACATCAAAAGTAACGTTAAGGATTATACTTTATTAGGTACTCAACGTTTCGGCCAGGGGCCATCGTCACGTTTCGGCCCTGGCCGAAACGTTGAGTACCTAATAAAGTATAATCCTTAACGTTACTTGATGTCAACTCAGACCTCCTGGTTATTGAGGTCGTATGCTTTCTTTACACGTAATGTCTAAAACCCAGGAGCATCTAAGAGCCATTCTTCGTTGTATTAAATAAGAATCTTATAATTACTTGAGACGGCTACCAGACAAATAGGTATGCAAGACAGACTATGAGTGTGCTACTGCCTCCGAAATGGGTATCCATGCACTGCATCGCCAGGACCAAACGTCACTTTTGTCCTAAATTAAGGGGTGCAACCGTTGAAAGGCATTCTCCGCCTTCATAATAATTGGAGGGGCAACAGCATGTCATCGAATTATTGCAGGAGACATATATCCCGTATGCGCACAGAGAATATACCCATTCAATCAAGTCACACTACCACCCGTGCTAATTGAATCCCCTACCACAATGATATGTCTTAATAGAGGCAAAATCTAGGGCCTATGCCAATGCCGTTTACAATCCACTGTCCGCCTTCGATGAAGCTTGCAACACAATCGCCACTGGAGAAATCGGCCGCCGTCCGACAGCTGATCAAGTGGCTGGGCACCAGGTCCCCCAGGTGAAGCAGAGCCGTCCGACAGCTGATCAGGTGGCTGGACACAAGATCCCCCAGGTGAAGCAGAGCCGTCCGACAGCTGATCAGGTGGCTGGGCACCAGATCCCCCGGGTGAAGCAGAGCCGTCCGACAGGTGATCAGGTGCCTGGGCATCAGATCCCCGGGTGAAGCAGAGCCGTCCGTCAGATGATCAGGTGGCTGGGCATCAGATCCCCAGGTGAAGCAGAAAACCTTCCCTACACACCTGTCACGTCCAGCCCAGCACACACCTTCCCTATACGCCTGTCGTATCCAGCACTAGCATAAACCGTCCCTAAACGCCTGTCGTATCCAGCACTAGCACAAGCCCTCCCTACACGCCTGTCGCGCCAAGAACAGCGCTACCCACCGTGACAACACCAGTTACATGCGCAACACCTCCTCTCAGTGTGATAGATTCTCTCTGTGAATCTTCCAACCGCAATGGACGCTTCCGTTCGACCCGAATGCGTGTGAAAATACGTCACCAGAGCTGACATTACCTGTGACGTCAGAGCTGATATTACCCGTAACATCACCAGAGCTGGCACTACCAGTGACGTCACCAGAGCTGACACTACAAGTGGCGTGACGACACATGAGATGAAGTTACCAATGACATCACCAGAGCTGACATCACCGGTGATGTCACCAGAGCTAACACTGCCAGTAACTTCACCAGATCAGGTGATGCCACCAGAGCCAACATCACCAGTTACGTCACGAGAGCTGACATCACCAGTGAACTAAGGTCTGCCTCGGGACGACCGTTGTCATTGGACATTTGCATCTGATGCATTGGAACGTGCATAAGCTGAACGTGTTCTGCTCTACTTGACCTGATGGGGCAGCTGAGTGATACCCGTGAAAAAGAAACGTGAAGCTTAACGAGACTGCCTTAGCACGTCAGAATAAGCACGCCTAGGGAGAGATAGAGAGAGAGATAGAGAGAGATATATATAGAGAGAGAAAGAGAGAAAGAGAGAAAGAGAGAAAGAGAGAAAGAGAGAAAGAGAGAAGGAGAGAAAGAGAGAAAGAGAGAAAGAGAGAGAGAGAAAGAGAGAAAGAGAGAAAGAGAGAAAGAGAGAAAAAGAGAAAAAGAGAAAGAGAGAAAAAGAGAAAGAGAGAAAGAGAGAAAGAGAGAGAGAGAAACAGAGAAACAGAGAAAGAGAGAAAAAGAGAAAGAGAGAGAAAGAGAGAAAGAGAGAAAGAGAGAGAGAGAGAGAGAGAGAGGGAGAGAGAGAGAGAGAGAAAGAAAGAGAGAGAGAGAGAGAAAGGGACAGAGAGAAAGAGATAAAGAGACAAAGAGAGAAAGAGAGAAAGAGATAAAGAGATAAAGAGATAAAGAGAGAGATAGAGAGAAAATGTCTAGATAAGGGTAAGTATAGGCGAGCTGATGGATCAGGTGATCAGACAGAGTGAAGCACTTGAACAAATGTACCGCCGGATAGAAAAATCACCCCAAACCGTCTGGATTGTTTCGTACGAATTTCCTTGATAAGCACGGCGACAGCAGTTGGCACAATGATTTCACAACATGTGGCACTTAATGGCAGTCTTAATCCTAGTGAAAATGAATATTAACTATGTTGAACTCGTTACATTTTAAACGGCATTCCTTATAAGGAGAAGAGTATAATACATGTTTGCATTATATGATATTTCGGGCAAAGCCCATGATCACATATGAACCAATATTCGAATATGGGTAATAACAAGGACGAAGAAGACATTTAATAACCTATGTTGTTTACTCAGTTTTATGGACGAAGCGATTTCATGCATTTTTTTTTGGGGGGGAGGGAGAGATCAAGTGTAAACAACTAGGAGAAACTTGTTGCCATCTATGCTTTGCGCATCTATGCATTGGTTGTTTCCAAAACAGCGTTATATATAGGTACAATTACCACTGGATGTTGCTAGTATTCTGGATGTTGCTTTGATGTGGAAGCTTTTCGTTACTTCCTTCGTGTGCTTTTTGCATGTCAACATTCCTACTGCCATATGCATTTGTATGTGGAAATTATGTCAGCCAGGACAAAAAGTGGCGTCGCTTTCCGAGGCAGACAGGATTCAAGGCATCCTGCGAGTCCGTCAGTTGGTCTGTGCGAGAGCGAGTGTGAGACAGATGGTAGCAGATCGTTGGAGAGGAAGGTGAGCCGCTTTTGTACCAAATGAGCTATCGGAGCGGTTTGGAAACGTCCCGCTGGACACCGCCCATTTGTCCGACCATCCAGGGCGCTCATTAGAGCTATCTCGGCCGGCCAGCGACCTCTGTGTGACCTTCTGAGTGCCGTCCGGCCTCAGATCACGCCGCCATAGATGGGCCTTAGATCCCCAGCACAGATGGTCGCGCCTCCAGTCACCTAATTAAAACACCTCCCCTTATCGAAATAGATCACGGCCACGTGGCACGCGCGCGCGGCCAGCCCGTGACACTGCGCCATGTGGCAGACGCGGCGCAGTACCAGACCGGGTCGTAAAGCTCACCGGCGACTTTGTCGGTCTGAATCCGGACTAAACAGCGAGATGGACGAGCGCGACCACCGCCTGCCGCCGGGTCGTAAAGCGGCGCTACTGAGCGGCCCGCTGAACGACCCGCAGCTGTGGACGAACGGAGAACGGCCGGCGCTCAGCGCCGCCTGTCGGCGACCTGTCGGCGACCTGTCGGCTCTGTCCGACCGGCAGCAGTCCCTGCCGGTGGAATGTGGTCAGCAGCAGTCCCTGCCGGTGGAATGTCGTCAGCAGCAGTTCTGCCGGTGGAATGTCGTCAGCAGCAGTTCTGCCGCTGAAATGTCGTCAGTCAGCCGGCGGCAGTCCCTGCCGGTGGAATGTCGTCAGTCGGCCGGCGGCAGTCTTTGTCGGTGGAATGTGGTCAGCAGCAGTCCCTGCCGGTGGAATGTCGTCAGTCGGCCGGCGGCAGTCCCTGCCGGTGGAATGTAGTCAGCAGCAGTTCTGCCGGTGGAATGTCGTCAGCAGCAGTCCCTGCCGGTGGAATGTCGTCAGCAGCAGTCCCTGTCGGTGGAATGTCGTCAGCAGCAGTCCCTGCCGGTGGAATGTCGTCAGCAGCAGTTCTGCCGGTGGAATCTCGTCAGTCAGCCGGCAGGTCGATCGACCTCGCCTTACCAGCGCAGGAGGGGCCAAGTTAGGTGGCTGTGACCTCGCTCCGACCCGGTCTCCGCTTGTTATTCGTGTGAGGAGTGCGCGGGGGTGGGTCGCGTTGCGTGACCATTACGGCGACACCGGTGCGCAGCGCACGGGCCGCGCCGCTCCAACAACTGGTCTACACACCCTCACGGACGCAACGCGACACCGTAGTTGGCTTTTTGCCGCGGCGACCGCGGGCTGACGGGGTCAGGCAGACTAGTTACGCCGTGTCGTGCCGCCAGCGTACAATCTACAGCGCTGCGGCGAGACGAGCGTCACTGGACGCTGAGCTCGTCGGAAGGAGGGTCAGACCAAAACGGCAGTTGTATGGACAGATCGAATTGTTGTGGCGGTGATGGGGAGTTCTCCCCTTGGGCATCTGGAGCTGAATTCGTGGAGTTTCCGTGGGGTCTCCGGACGAAGATATCTAGCCAGGTATTTGCAGAAGGAGCTTTTGGAGGGAGGTCCGGTTAGCCAGGGGAAGCCTCTGCCGCCGGAGAGAGACCTGCAGGACGTAGGGTTGCTGTGACCTTCCGTAGTGCAAAATGTATGCTGTAAGTTGAGGCTTCCAGAAGCAAACAGTCTGCCGATGACTTCCTGAGGATATTCTGATTCACCATGTTTACGAGTAGATACAAAGAAATTGTAAGTGTCTAAATGAAATAATCGCTCTAATCCATCCGCCAGCCAAGTCTCATAAAAGCAATTAACTGACCAGTCAAGATCACAGCTGTTAAGGAAACGCTGAATATCATCAACTTTATTGTTAGCACCACTCGGGACATTTCCCAATCCCGCGGCCCACCGGCGAAACAGTGTGGGCGGCGCCATTAGCCGTGATCGTGCATAAAGTGCGTCGAGAACCACCCAATAAACAATAATAACTTGATTGTTATGGATCTAGCATTAATGTGAATGGCGGTAAATTAACCATTGTACTGAGTGTTTCAGACAGGGGTATATTGTCTACATTGGGATATCATCTGCTAACAACTGTACGTTTTCATCAAAAATATGTTGAATGACCGAAAGACTGATTTCAGACGGTCCTATAATTTCGTATTGCGAATTTTCTGAGGCATAGAGAACATTGCTGCTGGAGAACGTAATCACTGAGTTAACTTGCATTTAGTTATAACCAGCCTACCACTTTGCAGTGCACATGTCAACCATTGTTTCACTTTAAAATATCACAACACAAGATATACGAAGTAGAGCAAGTAAGCAAGGGATTTTGGCATCACGATCCAATGGACATAGAGCTATGAAGCAAACAAAAAGAAAAATATACACAAAAACAAAATGGAAACAAATGAATAGAGCCGATGAGCGGAGGTAACATCACCTATTTCCCTAGAATGCATGACATTGCACTACAAAAAGTAGGATATGGGATTCGGATTGTTCAAGTCAAACACACATTTCCAACTTGGGCCTGACAACCAAAGCTGTGTGCATGCCATGGGAGCAGACATCCAAAACATGTGAGAACATCATTGGCACCAATATCTTCAGCTATATTAAGTTATATGATTCAACTTCTACCTTTGCATGAATAGCATATCACTGCTACTATAATGGGACATTTGTATGCGTGCAATGCTCGCATGTACTGCCTATCAATAAACTAAGTCATCTAACAGGAAACGAAATAAATACACTGTCTGTTGATGCTACAGCTTATTTACTTTGCTTTTTTATTATAAAAACATAACATCAAAGCGTTATTTTTTTCCTCCATAATCTTATCCATGTGTCGGTGAAGATAGAAGAAGAGAAACCATGCCCATTCTCAATTTTTATCAAATGTGAAGTATGAAGCGTGGACCAACTATCAAACATATAAACTATTTTATGCCAATGTTTCAGACCAGTTTATACTCCTTAATCATAGTACGGTATTACTTAATGACGTAAAAAAGCAGAAATTGTAAGCTACAACTATGCATCACTTCCATTTTATCTTGCTGGGGTAACCCAAGTAAGGCATGCAATTTACGAGGTAACTTTTTGGCCAACAGAGTGCTCGCAATGCACGATATACGTAGATAGCTCAGTCTGTGTATCCAGTCATACAACATCAGCCATTTCACCTTTTTCTTCTCTTGGTATCAGGTAAACTTTACATGGGTAACGACAATGTGTTGTGTTGGATGATTTCCGCATTCAGATTATATTTATAACCTGCAGTGTCACATGATTAAATGATGAAGCCGGTTGCATAGCAACTCATATCCACATTCACACTCACATATGCTTGACCTAGTGTCAAATTGGCTCCAATAGCAACACTGGCAGAGCCATCTGACACTGGCCTGGAGGCATTGATAAAGTGAAGTACCACCGTGTTCGATGTCCAGAATGAACGCCTCAAGCAAGTCTGATCATGTTTATCCTACAAACATCACCATGCCTGTACATCGGGTCACTTAATGTGCACCATATGACATACTTCACTGCCTTCCATGCCTTGTCATGGCTTTCAGCATGTACTGAGTGTTGCAGCACTAGGTCATTTATTACCCATGTATGTCCGTCCCTGGTAGCCATGTATCACCCTGTAGAATGCACTACATCCAGAGACCCAACGCTTTTAGCTGCAGTGATGACGTGGTGCAGTGGTATAATATCCTTAGGCAATGTAGTCAAAGTGCAGTAATGGAGTACAGCCCAGTAATGTGCAGTTTGGCTTACTCAAGTTATTATGCTCCCAGTCAGGGAAAGATGAACAACCATACAAAATGCTGGAATAATATCACACCTATACCAGGCATGGTCAGAGACAGAATAAACAGATCACATCAAGCCACATTAATAGCTGTGCACATTGCACTGATACTGTCCTGTGCACATTACACTGATATTGTCATGTGAAATTGTAAATGACATTGCACTGATACTGTCCTGTGACATTACACTGATACTGTCCTGTGTGAATGAATACCGACCTGTGCACATTGCACTGATAGCTGGATTAACTGATACTGTCCTGTGCATTGAACTGATACCGGCCTGTGCTTGGTGATACTGTCGTGCCTTGACTGATACCGGCCGTGCTTTGCTGTGTGTCTTCTCCTGTCTTCCTGCACATTGAACTGATACCGTCCTGTGCACTTTTATTAGTCGTCACTTTCTCATCATAATCAAGTAGTTATACTTTAATGAACTATACAAATGTGAAACTAACTTACTCCTGTGATTTAATTTTTTAATCGGGAAAAAGTAAGGGAACTATTTGGCAGGTGAGGAAGGTAAACTTCTATGGAGTACGTGAGCATATATGCGTATATGTGGATGTGGATGCATTCAATGGGTATGCATATGAATTCAGCACATATATCACACAAATTCTCTTAAGTGCAACTTTGCATCAACTGGTACCACATTCACCTTTGTAAATACGAAAACAATGACATTCCCGTCATTATTTTCCGGAGAAGTAGCTTTGCCAGCATATTGACTGCCATGACTTGGGATTTCAGAGTATAATAACTAATTGCATGCTCACGTTTTACTGACCAATTCATTTGAGCACTATGCTGTTACCAAATTAACACACAGTAAAGCATAAACGAATAATTGGCCATGACTAATCCTGACTACAGTCTTTTCTTCACTCTAGATTAGAGCATATTTTTATTCTCACTGTTTTCTTTTGATTTTTGCAGCCGGAGAGAGATGGCTGGCATGCCTTACTGGGAGTTGGTGTGCGTGCTACATGCTGTGGAGTTGAGTTATCAGATTCCGAGTCTTTCCGAGTTTCACTGCTGGTATGGATGACTGTTGGTGCACCAGTACTACAGGTAGCAACCAGGTCCCCTTTTTACGTGCTCCACCAGTAACTCCTGTTGGTGCACCAGTACTACAGGTAGCAGCCAGGTCCTCTGTTTTATGTGTCCCACCAGTATCTCCTGCTGGTGCACCTGTACTACAGGTAGCAGCCAGGTCCTCTTTTTATGTGCCCCACCTGTAGCTCCTGTTAGAACTTTCAATGAGAATGTTGTTGAAGTATTAGCTGTCTCGACAGTGAGTTTATTCTGTTTTGAGCTTTACCCCGTTTTCTCTCGAGACTCACTTGCAGACCTATCAGCATGCACTATCATTGGTGAGGCAGAAGATACACAGGTTTTGTGCTGCTCCTTTGTCCTATTCTCCCCTGCTTTGCTCACTTTGCTGTGTCCTATGAATGGGATCGTGTTTGGTTGAGGGTTTTGTATGAGTTTTTTTACAGCTGCACTGTATGTACCTAGCCGTTTTTGTAGGCAATCAATAAATTCCTGATCTGTGATGGCATGTGCACTTCACAGACACATTGTCGCTCTGTGTGTAGTGTGATCGGATTTTTCCCGCCCTACCTAGCCCTGAACATCTTGCAAACAATTCCATTTTCTATTCTGTCAATGACTCGTGAATGAAAAGTCCTCTCTTATTCTGTTTTTTTTTAAATACCATATTTCGATTGATTGCATCCCTCACAGCCTTGCTGTCATACCTCACAATCATGCTCCCTCCCCTTCCAACCAGTGGACTGCATTTATGCACCGAGTAGGGATAGTGATGCCAGTGTGGTATTCCAAATGTATTGTACCTCTTTTCTTATCTTACAATTTGGCCTACTGTTTAGCTTTCCCCTGATAATCAAATAATTGTATCTACTATAATTGTATGCCGCTTCTAATTGCCTAAGTGTTGAGCTACCATGATCCCTAACCTTTGTATTGTTTTCATTTTGGTTCGAAACCAAATTCCAGTGTTAAAAATTAGTATTCGACACTGATTTTATCAGACATAACCCATGTGAGAATTAATATATTCCTTAGAACCTACAAAACAGCATCAATGTATGCGTTCTACCTACTCAAGTAGAAATGTCCTGTAGTAATGTTCCACGTTCCATGTCAATATTAGGCAAATTCATTAAAATATCCCCTGAAACGTTCAGATGATGCACGTGTCAATTGCACTCTACAAGATAAAATAAGTACAATTGCGAAATATAAATAGCTAAATCAGACTTTAGAAGGGCAACTTTGCGCGCCGATTTCGCCTCAGATACATGCAGGGTCCCGATTTTTCTAAAGTTTTCCGATTTCCTTTCATGAGAAAAGATGAAAAAATGGAGATATTTTAAGACAAATTTGCTCAATATTGGGCTCCCCTCCCCTGGTGTTGCCCATTACATTTTCGGAACGAAATATGTTTCGAAAATCGTCAACTTTAGCAGTCCATCACTATTTCCGCGTAGTTGACATTGACCTGATCTGTGACCGCGCCTTGATACTCATCATGTTGCAAGACTATGTCTTCAGTTTGCGAGTCATTTATATTGAAGTACGAAATCACATTTGTTTTAAGATCAACTTCGGCGGCAACCGTGTGGCTGACAGCACTCTGATACTCATCTGTCTGACCTGACCTAGAAAATAAACCAAAGAGGTAGACCTAAATATTCACCACGTAACGATCCTGAAATAAATTAAAAATATGAAAAAGGAAGGGACAATTGACCCATCACACCGATACTTGGTCGGTCCATGAATAATATAATTGCATTTCGTTTGGTGCCTGAATGTTTGTGGATGGGCGGTTTTCAGATGATGTTATTGTCAAGATTGACGGCTTGAACCCAATCAGCATGTTGTTGCTGTCGTCGCCGTGTCTGTGAAAAATCGACTCCAAACTGATTGATAATCATGGAATGTCAGAAAAGCTATGACATAGGTTACATAATTATTATTCTAAAGAAGTCGAGTTTCGTCCAAGCTGCCGGAAAATGGCCATTCCTGGCGTGTTGACACCAGCTTGACAAAGGACTTGTTACGCTGCTGGCATCACTTTTCCGAGTTTCTCTGACTCCCACCTATCCTATACGTCTTGGGTCGTTTGCCCTTCTAGTTGCTGATATTTCATGGGAAAGACAAAAGAGCCCTTAACTGTGATCACGTTAGTTTCTTCAGTACACAATTTGCTCAGCAACACTTATGGGCGCCGAAGAATAAAAAAGGCACAAGACCACAGCTCGACCGGAGGTGCAATGAAACACTCGTTACTGTGTTGCTACGTTTTCACTAATGACCATCCACAAACACTAACACCTACAACCATGATATCCATACATTACCAAAGCTGGACTAGAATACAAAGTCAAGCATGAAACATGCGTGAATCTTTGGATCGGTCCCAGGGGCTCTGATCTCTGAAAAGAGTTATGAGGAAATACATGGAAGAAATGAGCGGGTCTCAACGGATCTCAATGGATTCGATGTCTAAATGAATGGTCGCCATGTTAAAAACTGAAATTATTGAGGGGCAAACCAACATTAAGGCGGTCCAGGCCCTGTGGAGCGTATACAACTTGACACCTATGATCAGTACTTATTGATTAATCTACCCTGTCTTAATAATGTGAATGAGGACATTAGCGGCTACAGCATAGTAAAATTGCGCTCAGCAAGTGCAGATTTTCCAGAGTCCCAGACGCCATGCTTTAGATACTGGTAAAACTACAGATCAGCGTACGCATGCCCATATAAGGCGCCTGCACGGGAAATGGACGAGCGAGGGCAAGTGGAAAAAACGCAGCATAGTCGAATATCCGTACCTATCAGTCATAGCAGCATTGTTTTCAGCATGGGTGGAGAACGTCATGCGGCAGGTGTGGCGTATGCCACAGCAACGTTCCTGAGATTTCATATGAAGCGTATGGGTATTGACAGCAAGGAAAAAACGTCATCTGTTCCACCAACTTTAACTGCGATTCTCCACTCATGGTCTCCAGTGTGTTATATAATCACGCGCCTGGAAGAATGTATGCAGAGCGAAAGTAATTCCGGATGCGAAATATTCACCAAGTTGCATTACTAAAAGCAGAAAATGAACCATTATCTCTCCCCGTGCCTGAAGCTTGATTTTTGGAACACAAATAAGCCGCGATAACGCCGAGCCATGGAGACGACGGTGATACCACCGAGCCATGGAGACGACGGTGATACCACCGAGCCACGGAGTCGGACGGTGATACCACCGAGCCATGGAGACGGATGGTGATACCACCGAGCCACGGAGACGGATGGTGATACCACTGAGCCACGGAGAATGACGGTGATACCACCGAGCCACGGAGACGGACAGTGATACCACCGAGCCACGGATACGGACGGTGATACCACCGAGTCACGGAGTCGGACGGTGACCGCCGACTGTGATGAAAACTCTATCGTTAGCTGCCAGTGCGTGGGAATATCGTCGCAAACCACTTTTTAGCACAGATTGAGAGTACTTCATAGCAATATTGTGATGAAAGTTAGTAAATACCAAAATGAAGGGGCAGACTGGCTCTCGAGGAAAAACTTTAAAGTGCTGTATTACACCGTGGAACTCTGCTGAAAGTTGGCTGTGAGCGGAAAAGCCGCCACAAACCTCTTTGCTTCAGCAAGGATTAAGCACCCTTCAAGAAAACTACTGGGATAGCAAGTGGATAAGATCAAAATTAAGAAAACATACCTCACTAAGTGCAAGAAAAACTGCAACGCGAAACGCCGCAACTAAAAAATAAATGTTACCAGTGCAAAAGCATATTGATCGGGTCGGCCGGCTCGGTCAGGTGAACAGCTGAAGGTGAGGCCGCATGCCCTCAGTGTAAGTACAGTAAGTACAGCAGCTGAGTATAGCATGCAGACACGATGATGTCATGCCTGCCGGAGACTGGCTGGGGCGACACGCGCCGACCTCGGCGATAACGGGCTGGGTCAGCGGCGACAGCAGGCCGATGCCGGGCTTGTGTCGCCTCACAACGCGGTCCACATCGCGTGCACTCTGCCGCCGCCTCCGTCGATTTCCTCGGGCGGTCGGAGATGGCGTGCTGTCTGGCGTGCCTGCTCCACCACCCGAGAGCCGCCGACAGAACAGCTGACAACGTCGGGGCCGTTGGGTGTGCGGTTTGTCGGGGGTCGGCCGGTTTTTGCGTGCTGCTGTGCTAATGCGGCCGACTGTCCACCATTTACGGACCCGGTCTCGCGATGTTTACCTGGTAATCGCGGGCGGGGCTGCCAGTGTTTTCCAGGTGTTGGTCTTACCGGCGGTCGGTGGGCGTTGCTGCGGCTTTTCGCACAAACTGTTTACTCATCAGCTGGGCTTTAGCTCTGATCCAGCAGAAATCCCAGAGCTGCATCATTGCATACGTGCTAATACTTTGTATTCCTGTGTATTGCATCTGATGTTATTCATGTGACTATTTGTACATGAGCGATCTTACATGAGCGACTAAGTAGTCAATATGATGAATGGCTATCATGCTCATTCATCAACAGTTGGCCACATTGCACGGAACCGAACCTAATCTGTTCGTGCTTGTGGTATCCGGTCTTGTGGTATCCGGTCTTGTGGTATCCGGGCGGATCTCATGTGCTGTAAAACATTTGCGTAGCAGTTTGCCACTTTCTTCCGCCCAGAGAAACTTCATACTCACTGAGCTCAGATCTGAGCGCATGATACGGATAGCTCGTGTCATCAGCCTGGTACACCGACCTCAGGTCGGTACAGCTCGTGTCATCAGCCTGGTACACCGAGGTCAGGTCGGAGGACGAGTGGTCTAGGGGTCAAGATGCTCGTCTCACAATCGAAAGGTTGTGGGTTCGAGTCTCACCTGTCGCTACTCTTCGCCCGCGACCAATCGGCGTGAGAGATTGGCGACGCTACATGACTCAACGGTCGACATGTCGTAAAACCAATAACCAACCAACCGAGGTCAGGTCGGTACAGCTCGTGTCATCAGCCTGGTACAC
Source organism: Ashinkailepas kermadecensis (assembly GCA_034440615.1). NCBI lineage: Eukaryota > Metazoa > Arthropoda > Thecostraca > Neolepadidae > Ashinkailepas > Ashinkailepas kermadecensis. Next base: position 121,840 of record JAOTOM010003461.1, read on the forward strand.
CGACCTCAGGTCGGTACAGCTCGTGTCATCAGCCTGGTACACCGAGGTCAGGTCGGTACAGCTCGTGTCATCAGCCTGGTACACCGACCTCAGGTCGGTACAGCTCGTGTCATCAGCCTGGTACACCGACCTCAGGTCGGTACAGCTCGTGTCATCAGCCTGGTACACCGACCTCAGGTCGGTATAGCTCGTGTCGTTATCTTGGCACACACTCAAATACATTCAGCGAGTAGCGTACATTTGAAGAGCCAGCGGTTTGTGCTCACCGCAATTGGCAAAGGTCACCACAATTTACAAAGGTTCCAAATTTTAACAGGGCAGACTTTGACTGCATGAGAGCGGCTTTAAGTGCCATAGAATGGGAAGAAGAATTGTCCAATTTAAATGCCTGTGAAATGTCGGAAAAGTTCAAATCTTACTTGAGGGAAATTCAGATTGGACATGTCCCCCAAAAGCAAAGGCGCAAAAGAAGGGTAGGGAAGCCAGCATGGCTTACGCCAGATTTGATAAAAGCAATTAAGGCTAAGAAAGATGCATTTAGAGTGCTTAAGGAAGCTTCAAATATCGTAAATCTAAGGTCGTATCAAAAAGTTAGAGACGCTGTGAAGCAGAAAAGCAGAGCATCAAAGCGAGCAAAATAATTGGATTTGGCTAGGAACTGTAATGGGAACAGTAAAAAGTTATTTAGTTTCTACAAGCTAAGTAAAGTTTCAAGCACAATTGGTCCACTGGAAGTAAATGGGACTATATTGAGTGAGGATGATGAAATGGTTGAGGAGCTGAGCAAGCAGTTTAAATCAGTGTTTACATTAGAAGATGTGACTAATCTGCCAACCGTACACCACAGTTCAGTGACAGGTGATCGGATAAACGATGTTGATTTCGTTGATAGTGATGTTGTTTTCAATCATATCAGGAAAATAAAGCCAAACAAGGCAGCAGGACCTGATGGAATTTATGCTAGGGTATTGCGGGAAGCTGAAAAGGAACTGGCAATTCCACTTAGTATAATATTTTGTAGATCAGTTTCACAAGAATGTTTAAATTCCAGCAGATTGTAAGAAAAGGGCAAATGTAGTTCCTATTTTCAAGAAAGGAAAAGTGAGGGATAAGTTAAAAACCATTTAGGCCAGGCAAGCCTCACATCCCTAGTCTGCAAGGTACTCGAATCAATTATCAAGGATAGAATAGTTAGTTTTCTGGAAGGAAACATATTGATTCAAGATACTCAACATTGGGTTTAAAAAAGGGGCGATCGTGTCTCACAAATCTCTTGGACTTCTTGAATTTTGCTACAGAACAATTTGATCAGGGAAATCAGGTTGATGTAGCATATCTTGACTTTAGTAGAGCCTGTTACAAGGTGCTCCATGAACGGTTAATGATGCAGCTTCAGGACCATGGTATTGCAGGTAGCATCCTAAAATGGATAGAGTCATAGCTTTCAGATAGACAGCAGAGAGTGATGCTAAATGGTGCAAAGTCATCATGGCAAAATGTTCTTAGTGGAGTCCCCCAGGGGTCAGTACTGGGGCCACTATTGTTCATTATATTTGTAAATAGCATTGAAAGTGGCCAAAGCAGTAAGGTTTTGAAATTTGCGGATGATTTGAAGGTCTTTAGGGCAATAACAGGACACAATGAGCAGGTCTCGCTGCAGAAAGACTTAGACGAACTTGTGAAGTAGTCCGAAAAATGGAACATTAAATTTAATTTTGATAAGTGCAAAATCATGCATATAGGTACGCAGCATATGAAGGCTCCATACTTGATGGGTGGCCAAGTACTATCTGTGACTCAGCAGGAGAAGGACTTAGGTGTTATTTTGAACACAAAATTGGGGGCATCAGAACAGACGAAAGAAGCCAGGAAGAAAGCACTAAGAATGCTTGGGGAAATAAATAGGAATGTATCATACAAAAGTGAGGAAGTCATCAGGAAGCTTTACTGTGCATATGTCAGGCCACATTTGGAATACTGTATCCAAGCTTGGTCCCCTAGTTATGAAAAAAGATTGTTGGCTTTTAGAGAGGGTACAAAAGAGGGCAACAAAAATGGTTAATGGTACAAACAACCTGGAATATGAGGAAAGGTTGAAGAAATTGAATGTTTTCACTTAGATATAGAAGGCTGAGAGGAGATCTCATCGAGGTCTTTAAATTTGTTCATGGTCAGGAACAGGGGTATCTCAGGGAAATGTTTGAATTTAACGGAAATGATGCAATTAGAGGTCATCAATTCAGAATTAAAGTTATCACAGCAGGACAAGGTTAAGACAGTCTTTCTTCACCAACAGGGTAGAAGAGCATTGTGATCAGCTGTCAGAAACCATTGTCAGTAGCAGCACACTGAACATATTTAAAAACAGCATAGACACTCATTATAATAAAAGAGGGCTTGTTTTTCGGTATTCCAGGGAGGGCTGATCGACGGATTTGGTGGGCAACTGGTTCAGTGTCCAGAGTGCAACCAAGAAGGGCCCTTGTGGCTCATCGTTGCACTGATCTGTTATGTCTCGCAAGGAGAGGTGGATGATGTTCCACCACGCGTTGCCATATTTACTAAGGATTATTGGTCACGGGAACGAAGCCAGGGCGCGTCTACTTCGGTGTACGTAGTATAAAAGGACTGGACTGACCCGACTGTTACGTTGTTGAAGTCGTAATAGCTTTTCAATAACGCTTTAGTGTCTTATTCCTGCACCAGAGCTATATCTGGTCGCTTAGTTGTGATTTTTTAGCAGCTTGCCAGTCCACAATCCTCGTGGCCACCAGAACGATGCGAGCCAAGAGCTTCCGGCTCAGTTCACAATCCTCGTGGCCACCAGAACAATGCAGGCCACGAGCTTCCGACTCAGTCCAAAATGTGTTTATTGTTTTCGTCTGAAGCTTGGAAGCGCGTGGGAGCAACACCATTTTGGAGCTGACGCTGCCCAGATGTTGTGTATGGACCAGAACCAATCGTACTCGGTCACACATCGGGCGCGGCCGTCGTCAGATGTTGAGCGTGCGACCATCTGCAGGACGTTGTGATGTGACCACTGCCCTCGTGCACGTGCCAACCACCACGCTCCTGGTGCAGTGTGGCTGCGCTGACCTCGCCGCCGCAGGCACACCGCCGCTGTGTCGTGTGGTGTCGGCCGGCGTGCCGTCCCTCCGGCTGCCCACAGCCGACCTCACCGCCGCAGGTCACTCCCGGCACACCGCCGCTGTGTCGTGTGGTGTCGGCCGGCGTGCCGTCCCTCCGGCTGCCCACAGCCGACCTCACCGCCGCAGGTCACTCCCGGCACACCGCCGCTGTGTCGTGTGGTGTCGGCCGGCGTCCCGTCCCGCCGGCTGCCCACAGCCGAGGTGGCCGCTCTCCCGGAACGGTGCTCGCCGCGCCACAGGCGACACCAGGCAAGGCCAGCCGAGAGACGACGCGACGAGACAACCCCTTCCGCGTGCGCGCCCACTGCGCGGGCATTTCGGAAGATGTGGCGATACGGTTAATGCCACGATTGGCAGACCGGTTCCGAGTTCGGCGGCGATTGGTATGTCATCGGTCCATTAAGAACATGTCGCAGCGACTTGGCCGTGGCGGCACGGCTTTACTGATGTCACCCTGTGATGGCGGCAGGCTGTACTGATGTCACACTGTGGTGACGACAGGCTGTACTGATGTCACCCTGTGATGGCGACAGGCTGTACTGATGTCACCCTGTGATGGCGACAGGCTATACTGATGTCACCATGTGATTGAGGCAGGCTGTACTGATGTCACATTATGATCACAGTAGGATGTACTGACGTCACCCTGTGCTGACGGCAGGCTACATTAACGTCATCCTATGATGACGGCACACTGTGCTGACGTCACCATGTGGTGACGACAGGCTGTACTGATGTCACCTTGTGATACCGGCAGGCTATATTGACGTCACTCTGTGACGACGGTAGGGTGCACTGATGTCACCCTGCGATGGCGACAGGCTACATTGACGTCACCTTGTGATGACGGTAGGCTGTACTGACGTCACCCTGCGATGACGACAGGCTACATTGACGTCACCCTGTGATAACGACAGACTGTACTGCCGTCACCCTATGGTGACGGCAGGCTGTGTTGACTGTGTTGTGTCCGTAACCTCGTCACCCACCGCGATAGCATCGCCAGGTGTTTAGAGTCCTGGATGATCCGCGGGCCCGGAGGCGATCCGTTCTCTGTTCAGGCGGTGGTTGGATGTCTCCCGGCGCTCCACCCGTGCTACGGTGGCTGGGGCGATGGAGCCACCGCCTTTCGGCCTCAGCATGACACGCAGAGCTTTCTCCTTCCGGGCAGCCTCGTCCTCATGAAGCGTACTGCCACAGGTCACTTCCGCTTCTGGGACATGGGGCGAGTTCATCGCGATGCTTAGCGACGACGCCTTTTAAATTGACTTCACGTGTCCGGTGTTTTATCTTTATAATGTTCTTTTACTGCTTCCATTCTTGCTCATGTTTGTATAGTTATCTGTATCTGACTGTAATCAGATTCAAGCCAAATATTAATCAGTTTTATGGAATTGATTTGTTAAGTTCGCAAATGCAACTATAAATACAATCCACTAATCCAACCCAAATCTGTTTCTTTTCAGTACTAAAATATGTTGTTTGGCATCACTTATGCTTTCTGAGTAGCTTGGTGTGTTTCAATTTTATACTTTAGTTTTCTTCTCATCAACATACAACTAGCATAGGTTATTGGGGGAGGGGGGGGGGGGGGGGTGAACATGGGGAGGCAAGATCAGCATTGGGGGAGGCAAGATTAACATTGGTGGGTCCATAGCCCTCACGAAAGGATACAAATGAATGCCCCGGTACTCTACTCAACAACTCCAAGCTTCAACTGATCTTCGCTGAATCATCTCGCCATCTTCAACCTCTACAAGCTACTCTCAGCACAAACTTATCTTCGCTGAACAAACACTTCATCTTGACCTCTTCAAGCTTTTCCAAGTTCCAAATAACAACTCATCTTCACAGCACCATCACTTCATTTTCAACCTGCCTTTTCCCATATCAATCTGGCATGCTGGTGACAATTTTGAGGTCAGGTCATTTATGGTCAACGAGTTAGTCAAGGTCAAGTGAGGTCACCTCCGAAAAAGCTTAACCAGTCGTCACACCCAAACGGATAAAGATATTTGATTGAAGCTTTCAGCGCTTGCTTATCTTTAGGGATGCAAATACATACATCGGGTTAATATTTGAAGCTTAAGTTTTTGAAGATCCTGTTAGTTTTGCATAGTTGCCCATTAGGGTTCAAATCGAAGATTCTGACTAAAGTAGTACTTTTTATGAGGCCAAGTTGACTTTAACAAAAGCAAAAGCTTTACGGTTCGCTCTACCTATTAGGAAAATACGAATTCAGGAAATTGAAAACTCAACATTTGTAAAAAAAAAATGTTGAACATGTTAAAATGAAAGAAAAATATTCGCCCACCCAAAAAAAAGGTGGGCGAACATTTTAGGACCATGATCGATTTGGACTTCGGTTATCCTCTAGTGACGTCACTTTTTGGGGATACGATTTTGGGCATCGTTTCGGGACATACTCCTCGAGCGCTTTCCGATGACACCACTTTCGTTTTCCTGCAACGCTTGGTTTGAGATTAGACTAGGGGTAGTTATAAAGGGACCCCCCGAGACGGGGTGTGAAGATCTGACCGAAAAGATGGTGCGGGTTAACCTCTACAGGCTCGCTACAAGCACCACTCATCTCTACAAGACCAGCGCTACTCTCCACATCAGCACCGGCCCACACACATCACAACTCAGCATACAATTCGCCAGCCTTCAACACAACACTCACATGCACATTTTATACACAAGAAACAGCAGACATCCCCACCTGTCCTGATTCCCACCAGATGGCAGGTTGGACCAATCCCATCCCCCAAAATGTGATGTGCTTTCTCATTTCTGAACATCGCCATGTTCAGAGTAGCTTTATTATTTCATCTGACGATCCCGATAAAAAATTACCAACTATTTACCCAAGAAAAACTATTATTACCTACTAAAGAAATTCCTTCATGCATATATTATTTTGTAAATGATTCGGTTATTATAATTTGGGCGAGACGGAGAGTAACGATAGGGCGGAATTATATCGAATGGCTCGGAGTATAATTGTTGGGAACTGGGCTAACAACTTGACTCTTGTCCGACGCATTGGACTGCTGGGCAGCATAGCGTCACCAACGACTCGCGCCGACTGGTCGACAGCCAATTCGGTATTCCCGCCGATTGCGGGGTTCGAACCCACGACCTTGCGATCAACAGTCATCGAATGAATAGCATGGTTGCGCCTCCAAGGCGTCCACGCCAGCAAGCGGCACATAACACCGGCAACGGGCGCGCCCGCATTTACCACAGCGCAGGCGGATACAGACAGATTAATGTGAAGCACAGCATGGCTGCTGCCTCACCAAGTACTCGCCGACCAATTGATGCAATCGCCGTCCGACAGAACCGGCGCTATTCCAGGGCGACTAAGTGATTTATTGAAGCGGGCATAAAGGTATCGGGCCCGGCCCTCATAGTTTCGTCAGCGGAACCCCACTGGCAGGTCGCTGTTGAAGGGCGACGCTCCGCCACGACCTTGTCGACAACTGTGCAGCACATCTGCCAGACCATCGCACCCAAGAGCCATCGCACAGGCAATGTGGTGAGAGGGGGGGGGGGTAAAGCAGCTGCAACAGGTGTGCATCTCTGTAGCTCCAGGAGATGGAGACAGCATAATAGGCATCAGTCTGAGCCATAGGCGGCAGAGCACGGAGGAGTAGCATGGTCCCCCCCCCCACTTACAGGACGGGGCGTAGGAGCTGTCCCGAAGGGGGAGGGGCACTTTGAAGTCGATTCTTTCAATTCAACTCCCATAAGACCAGTGCTAAGCTCGTCCAAAGTTATGGAGGGTGTGTTGCCCCCATCTGTGCCCCCCCCCCCCGATTCTTACGCCCATGTTGCAATAGCCAGGGGACCCGACATCCCTTACCGCGCACAAGAGTAAGGGGTGAGCTCCCTGGACGATCACCCTCAAATCCGGTGATGACTTTTCCACAAACGGTTAACCGGGCTAAGAAGGCTCCCAAGATAGCAGAAGAGGTGTCCAGGAAATGCAGGAGGCCCAAAGCTTGAAAGGAATGGAGGGACTTGCAACGCAAGAGGAGGTAACAAAGACGGATTTGGAGCCACTCAGGTTGGAAAAGGAGGCACTCGAGGTGTGCCAGGTCTCTAATTTGGACGAGGAGGCCCAAGTTTGGAAAGGAGGCCATATGATCGAAGAGAATGTCTGATAGGAGAGAAGGACAATATGATAAGAGAGATGGCTCCCGGATGCAAGAGAAAGACCCTACAAGACAGGTAAGAAGGTCCCTAAGAAATAAGAGAATGCCCTGATATTGGACAGGATGCCCTTAGTTCCGAAGGTGTCACTAGTCACTAGAGTAGAAGAGCAGTTCACCAGGAAGAAAAAGGACTCCCATGATGCGCAAAAAGGACACAAGAATGGAGGAGAAGGCATCCAAAACATGAAAGGATGCTCTTAAATTGGAAAGAGAGGCATCAAAGGAGGAAAGGAGGACGTCACGCAGAGGTGGAACTTTTCCGATATGAATGGGCGAGGGAGAAAATGGGGGTTTATGCCACTTTTCATTCAACAATCATGGTCCCATGCAAAACATCAGGAACATTGGGGAGCATGTGTCTCCCTCCCTAAAAAAATCGGTATAGGGAAGTTCCGCTCATGACCCCATACTAAACACCAGTGACATTACGGAGGCGGCATGTGTCTCCATCCCCCAAAAAGCAGCGTGGGAAGGTTCCGCCCTTGACCACAGGATTCATGAGGAGCCCACCTAGATGGGAAAGAAGGTCGCCAGGAAATGAGAGAAATCTCCTACGATGGGAGAGAAAGCCACTAGGGAAGGAAATGAGATCCCAGGAGAACAGGAGCTACCTCCTCCCAAAGACGGACGCGATGTCCCCAGGATACAAGGGAGGCACATATGCCTGAAAGGAGGCCCCTAATTTGAAAGAAGATGTCCCACAATTAATATATGACCCTCAAAAGGTCCATATGAACATGATGGGAGACCCTTAGGAAACGAGATGAGGCTTCCGGGACACAGGAGGAGCCCCCAAGACTGGCAAAGTGGCACCCTGAGTGGAGGCGGCCCACGAGATGTTAGAATAGACACGCAATGTGGGAGAAGAGACCTGTAGGAGAAGAGAGGAGGCCTTCAGGGCGCACGGTGAGTCCTCCAAGACAGATAGTCGGCCCCCAAGCCTCCAAGACGCAAGTCGGCCTCTAAGATGGCAGAGTAGGCCCTCAAGACGGATAAGGAGCACTCAGAAAGTAGGATCAAGTCCCGAAGAGACAGGAGACCAAGGTGGGGAAGGAGACGCACGAAAAGGAATATGAGAGAGAAAGCCACACACGGAGGCCACCAAGACAGATAACGAGTCACTCAGGTTAGAAGAGGAACACCTTAAGGCGGGTTTTGAGGCCACTGATTTGGAAGATGAGTACCCTAGGAGGGAAGAGGAGGCACCGAGGCGTGAATGGAGACCCTAAGTTGGAATCAGAGGCTTCCTGGAATAGGGGAGACCACGAGATGGAAAAGGTATCCCAAGGTCGGGGAGAAGGTCCCTAAGACGAGAGAGGAATGCCTTAGATAAATGGTCTCCAGGAGTAAGTGTAGGCACACAGGACGGTTGAAGAAGGCGAACTTTGGGTTCCTTTGAGACACATTCGGCTGCTGGGTCACATAGTGCCGCCAATCTCTCACGCCGATGGGTTGCGGGTGGACTCTGAAATCCCGCCGGTTTCGGGATTCGAACCTACGATCTTTCGATTAAGAATCGAACGCCATAGTGACTAAGCTATACTACGCACTGATCCTGGTGTGACCTACGATGGTTTAGCCCAGCCTGACTCGATTCACTTGCATGTTACCCTCACCCATGCAAGATCGGATGAAAAGTCGACAACTTTGCATACGACCGTACATTTCTGGTCATAACTATAGCGCTTATGTCTCAGTACCATATCACCTCTTGATTTTTTTAACGTCGCAGTTTAAATTGCATCACAGATTACATAAAGCTATTTGATCTAGGCTGATTTTGATAATTTTGAGCCAATTGTAAAATGTTTAATGTAATGTAATTTCACGCAATGTAAAATGTTTTTTGTCCTTTTGTGGTATCTCGGTGTCCGGTTACGCTGCACTTCGGTGTCGTGACATTTCCTCGTGACCTTCAATTCCCACCAGAAGCATAGGAAACTTCACCCCAGGCAGCAGCATGTATCTCCTGAGATACATGCCGTCGATGTTTTCTCCTCGACATTACGAGACATTACATTTAGCCCGGTGAAGGTAATGTTATGTTAAGCATACATAATGTTATGTTAAGCAACCATAATGTTAAGCATAACTAAAATGTTTTAGTTTTAATATTAAGTTAGTCCTCATTGCCATCAACTGCTCTGCATCATCAATTGAAAATACAAAACTTATTAACTAACAATAGAAGTTAAGTAAACAGACCAGCATAATAACCGCTGAAAACTATTCTAAGCTGTCCTGATTTTGATCTACACTAGCCCGAAACTTGTACTGGTTTTTGTGGCTAATAAATTTAAACCAATAAATAGCTATCTAGAATTGGAGGCCATAGTGTGGGAGGAGCAGGGCCTTCGGCAGGGTGGGTAGAATTGTGTGGTGAAAACGATAGTGTGGTGCACGTCAAGTTCACACAAGAAAGTGAGACTGGATTAACTTATTGAGAGATGTTCAGTGAGTGGGGAGGTCGGATGGAATGTGCACTCAACTTTTCAATCTGTACTTTGGGGTCACAACTCAGTATTGGAGAAGGTATGGGGAGGTGATATCTTCCAGTCATTCATGGAGTTGCCAGCAGAATCGTTCCGTCTTTGCACAAAGTCGTGTAGAATAATTCACGTATTGTCCGTCAGCCTGTCCGTTGTCAATAACACAGCCAGCTGATTGTGAAAAACGCTCGCCGTGTGCACCGGAGCGGAGGGTTGAGGTAGAGTTGGAGGTGCCTATTTAGTGACGTCGTCGGAAAATTCTCCGGAGAGGGGGAGAAGGATCATGAAGGTGCTAATTAAGAACCAATTTATGAACATCACCAGGGATCTGTCTGGACGGTTTGGTAGAGTTGCCGATGCGAGATCGTTTACCAGGTGATTTTTTTGTGTGTGGTAGGTTGAGATGCTGACTCAGGGGCGTCGTCATGGTTCTAAGGTTTTCTTCTGTAATGATGCGGGACGGCAATGACGTTTCCATGCCACTTTTATTATTCAAAAAATTAGAGGGGGGTGGGGCCCACCAAGAAGTTGTGTTGCGGCAGGTGGTAGGGCTTGATCCAGGGAAGTTATCGATGGCCTGTAACATTCCAAGTTTGTTTTAGGATTGAAGGAGCCGATTTTGATGGCGTCTTCGAGTTTTGTCTCGGAGTTTGGGCAGTGTCGATTTAGAGACGCTTCCAGGATTTCGGAACCGCAGCATTTTCACAAAGGCTGGGGGTGCCAGTGTAGGGATGTCATCATAATTTTATCTCGAGTGAGTGGTGACAGTGCCGATTCAGCGCTGTTCCCAGGATTTTGTGGCGCGGAGGTTAAGGTGCGGGTTTACGGGCGCCCAGTGGTGTTCCCGAGTTAGGGGTAGTGGAGGTGTTAACACATGGTTGACCAATGCTTGGAACACCGCCAAGCCTTCAACTAGTTTGCACAATATTAAACTGGACACAGATTTTGCATTGATGCAAGGAAAACCTAATGACAGTGCCTCGTCATTATTGCAGCTGTACTGGCAGCGCTAAATCCCTACGTGTTCCTACCAATGGAAACAAGCCGAGAGTACAGCAAAATTTTGGGAAATAAGCGACGGAAATGGGAAATAAGAAGCATAAGATGAAGTGTGCAATTGATTTATCATCAATTGATAAGTGTCATATAATTCATCTAAGATCTCAAACCACAATTCATGAGCAGACTTAGTTAGTTATTGTGGTTTAGGGGCGCATCGACTGCATAGGTCATATAGCGCCCATCATGAGCAGACTTCGGAAAGCACAACTTCGGTACTATCTCCAGGTATTGCCAAGACTGGCACACACCTGAGAAGCATGAGCTAGATCTCCAAACTGCACTGAAACCGAAAACTAGTGAAGCTTTTTACAGCGTACTTTGTGTGTTAGTGGCCAAACATTTGACACATTTACCCATAAAAGAACACTTTGTTGCCACTGCCATCACCTTTTACGCCCGCCGCGCAGTGTTATGAGGAACGGTTTATCTCCGACCGCCCACGCTGGTGAGTCAGTTAATGCTTTCCTCGCAATCTAACACCAGATTAGCCAGGTTGTACCAGAATTAAGCTAGCAACCGGAGCTGCGGCTCCTCACTTAACATGCTAAGGTCGTACTGTAAGCCCACGAGCACCTTAAGCCCATGGATATATGGGGCGTGACCCTAATCCCTAGGATACACCGGATCGTGGGCCCATAATCCCTGTGTTTCACGGGATCTTGGGACCCTCATCCCTATGTTACACTGGATCGTGGGACCCTCATCCCTATGTTACACGGGATCGTGGGACACTAATCCCCATGTTTCACGGGGTTGTGGGACCTTAATCCCCATGTTACACGGGGTCGTGTGACCCTAATTCCCATGTTACACGGGATCGTGGGACCCTCATCCTATGTTACACGGGGTCGTGGGACCCTCATCCCTATGTTACACGGGGGATCGTGGGACCCTAATCCTAGGTTGCACGGGATCATCGTGCAAGAACTGGAATCAACCTGAATGTGACGTTTGCACACAGCAGTCGAACCAGAACGAACACAGCGGGCTGGCAGACTTCGCCACCGCAAAATTTCGGCACGCAGAGTATCGGCTCTGCAAATTATCGATACAAAATATCGACTTACTAAGCATGAACTCGCAAAATATCGACTCGCACCATATCGGCCAGAACATGATGGCTCGCAAAATAACGACTTCGAGAAGTATCTACTGACAAAATATAGAATAATCAAATAGATTATATTGACTTAGAACAAAATGTCGAAAAGAAAGCGTGACAATTGCCCCTTCCATAGGCGCAGCTAAAGCCTCCCCTCTCCTTTTAGCAAGCAAAAATACACTAGATCAAACAAGACATTTTTAGATTTTCACCGTGCGAAACTAGAAGTTTTTACCCCCTCCCCTTGATAAGAAAATCCTGCCTGCACCATTGACCTCCCACCCCGCCCCTACGGCGACAAGCTGGTCTGTGAAATCACCAAACGTCTGTGATAGGCTCTGATGGTGATCAGCGACAGTCTGGAAGGCCGGAAAGCACCATGGTTTCCATCAGCACAAAGACCGACATTTGCTGTGCTGTAGAAGGATGTTTCTCGTCAACCTTCGCGTTCATATTCTCATGCTACTACCTGAAAGTATCAAACGTATATTTTTCCTGGGAAGACCTCTTGTTTTCCTAACATTTCAAGCTAAATCAGCATAGACACGTTCGTTGTGCGTCACAGACATCCACTTTTGCAGGAAAAAAAGAGTGAGTGAGAGAGAGAGAGAGAGAGAGAGAGAGAGAGAGAGAGAGAGAGAGAGAGAGAGAGAGAGAGAGAGAGAGAGAGAGAGAGAGAGAGAGAGAGAGAGAGAGATGGAGATGGAGATGGAGATGGAGATGGAGATGGAGATGGAGATGGAGATGGAGATGGAGATGGAGATGGAGATGGAGATGGAGATGGAGATGGAGATGGAGATGGAGATGGAGATGGCGATGGGGATGGGGATGGGGATGGAGATGGAGATGGAGATGGAGATGGAGATGGAGATGGAGATGGAGATGGAGATGGAGATGGAGATGGAGATGGAGATGGAGATGGAGATGGAGATGGAGATGGAGATGGAGATGGAGAGAAAGAGAGAGAGAGAGAGAGAGAGAGAGAGAGAGAGAGAGAGAGAGAGAGAGAGAGAGAGAGAGAGAGAGAGAGAGAGAGAGAGAGAGAGAGAGAGAGAGAGAGAGAGAGAGAGGGAGATGGAGATGGAGATGGAGATGGAGATGGAGATGGAGATGGAGATGGAGATGGAGATGGATATGGAGATGGAGATGGGGATGGGGATGGGGATGGAGATGGAGATGGAGATGGAGATGGAGATGGAGATGGAGATGGAGATGGAGATGGAGATGGAGATGGAGATGGAGATGGAGATGGAGATGGAGATGGAGATGGAGATGGAGATGGAGATGGAGATGGAGATGGAGATGGGGATGGAGATGGAGATGGAGATGGAGATGGAGATGGAGATGGAGATGGAGATGGAGATGGAGATGGAGATGGAGATGGAGATGGAGATGGAGATGGAGATGGAGATGGAGATGGAGATGGAGATGGAGATGGAGATGGAGATGGAGATGGAGATGGAGATGGAGATGGAGATGGAGATGGAGATGGAGAGAAAGAGAAAGAGAAAGAGAAAGAGAGAGAGAGAGAGAGAGAGAGAGAGAGAGAGAGAGAGAGAGAGAGAGAGAGAGAGAGAGAGAGAGAGAGAGAGAGAGAGAGAGAGAGAGAGAGAGAGAGAGAGAGAGAGAGAGAGAGAGAGAGAGAGAGAGAGAGAGAGAGAGAGAGACAAACAGAAAGAGATTGGCAGAATATATTCATGGATGGAGAGAGGGAGGGAGAGGGAGAGAGAGAGAGAGAGGAGGGTGAACTGTGATGGAACATCGTGTCACGATTTATCCATATACAACAATAATTAATGCAGCTATCCAATCACGAATTTATTTTTTTACTCAGGAAGCTAAATGCGAAAAGGAATTCATGGGCTGAGGGAAGTGTGCATCGCAAGCTACATTCGGGCCGGAGACGAAAAGCGTGTTTCAAAGTATGGACCCAAAGACGAGCCACCCAAAGACGTCATACCAAAGTTGTTGCAGAAGGCCAATCCTCACCGAATCTGGGAGCACATTTGCATTTTTTTCACGAAGTTTGCTACCTTTACCCCACTTACGTGCTTATGTTGTTGTCTTTGAGGACACATTCAGTGCATGCGCTGACTGATTCAGCCGGAACGTTGGGTGCAAATGTAAGTAAGTCTTGCTCGCCAGTCTGTGAAGTGCAGAATGAATCTTTATTTTGAAATCGATCAATTGGGGTCGATACCCTTGCAGTCAATATTTTGTGGAGTAAAGTACAATGAGTCGAAATTTTGCATTATCTTTTTTTAAGGTTCAGTATTGTGCATGTCGATGTTTTACCAAACCGATGCTTTGCGGAGTCAATATTTAGCATGTCGATAAATAGTGTGTCCATGTTTTTGTGTGACGATAGCTTGCGGTCAATATTAGCATGTCGAGATGTTGCGTTTGACATTGTAACCTTCTCAGCCTATTGCTACCGCGCTCCAGGGGCATAAGTATGCCAGGTGGCAGCACAAGGCATTTCAGATGGCAGCACTTACGGATGGGCTGCCTCTCGAGGTTATACCGATACAAAAACTACATCCAGTAGCGTTGACAGCAATCGGAATAGTGAGTCAGAGCAGCCATTGACGGTCCAACACAGAAGGAGCATTCGTGGCTAATCCCTCACAAAACTAGCTAACTTAAAACATTTGTTTGACGTTTTCTAAACTTATCACCCATCATATGCTTAGCGTGTAATGCTATGTGGAAAATATATGTTTTCGTTGCCTTCGAAGAGCGGGCTAAGTTCTACTCCAGCCAGTGAGGATGGGGAAGTCAGTTCGACCCCACGTCATAACTTTTGTTCGAAACAAGATAGAGATGCGGTAAACGGCATGTCTTAGTTACATCCTTGAACTGCTAAAGCTACATGATCTATCTCTTTTGGCTGACGTTCCAGATCAGATCAAGCAGTCCAATGTCGCGATGCAGTCAATCACCAGTTTTTGGCGTAGTTTTGTTGACCCGGATCGAAAAGCAAATGCGATTTCGTGCATTAACATTGATCAAGCTGAAGACTTAGTCTAGCACAGGCGACACATGCAAAGGTCAAGACCACCGACCCCGTCAAGGTCAAACCTACCTTCCTGGAAATATGTGATGAACTGTTGATGTTGGCAGTTTTCTAAACAGATTGCAATCTAAACATCTTTTAAAGAATACAAAACTTGTTAATTTTTCCTTCAACATTTCCAAAAAGTCGGGAAAACTCCAAAATATTCCAATCACATTTAGGGACAAGTTACATCAGAAATGAAATCAGCGTGCTAAATTACACTGGTTTACCTAGTAATGGTCTACTTTATGAAGTAGGTACAGACTCTAGAGGGTTTGGCACGCAATGAGTATGCCTTAACCCGCGCCGTCTCGGGGTGGGGGGCGGGGGTGATAGGCGCCCCCTCCCCCACTGGCGGATCCAGGGAGGGGCCATTCCGGCCATGCCCCCCGCCCCCGAAGCGCTTAAAAGGGGGGAGGCATAGTGTCTTTTGGCCCCCCGAAACCAACAGAAGTCAACTAAATTAAAATGCAGTAACCTTTTCCGAGGTTAATAAATAGCGTCTGGATGAAAGAATCTCCAATTTTAAAGGATTTAAAAATAAATAAATCATTGTTTGGAAGCCAGTATGGTAGCATAGTAGATTCTGACACACATCGAGGGTTTCATGCTGCTTAAGTTCTGCTTACAGCAAGAATTGACAAAATCGGATCCACCAGTGTGTACACGTGCACGAACGTTGACGTGGTACAAGACGTTGAACGTGAGCGTGAACGTTTTGGTAAACAAGAACAAAAATCCGGTAACATAGAAACGGTGGAGGTAGGCTGGGGCCCCTACACAGGAAAGTATGTTGTTAATTATTATTTAATTTTAATTTTAAGTATTATTTTTAAAAATGGGCCCCTTTGCCAAATAGTGGTCGAAATCCGGTGCTTTTAACCCAAAATAGTGGCAGGCTGGGCACCCTCCAAATCCGTTCGACCCCTCCCCTGATGCAATTTCTAGGTACGTCATTGGGGGAGGGGGGAGGAGAGGGGGCTGACACCGAAAACCGAAAGTTCCCCCCCAAACCAGTGGGCTAGATCCGCCAGTGCTCTCCCCTAAGGTTTTCCGCGGAAAGTGAAAGAACGGCGCGTGGCTAAGCGCCGAAATTCGGCATACCTTTTACCACATCAAATTGGCATGTTGTGTCAACATTTTGAGGTCAGGTCGTATAGGGTCAACGAGTTAGTCAAGGTCAAGTTAGGTCACCTCCAGAAAAGTTCAACCAGTCGTCACGCTTTAACGGATACGGATATTTTAATGACACTTTCAGCGTTTGCTTATCTTTAGGGACGAAACAAAACGCACCAGAGGATTTTTTTGTCGGTTTTTGATTACTTATTAGTTTCGCATATTTGCCCATTGGAGCTAAAATCGAAGATTCTGGCTAAAGTAAGATAGCAAGTTGACTTCGAACAACGGTTTTTTTGGTCCGCTCTTACCCAGTAGAAAAAAATGAAAGAAAATTGAAACGGAAAATGATTTTTTTTTAATTGATTTTTAGGTGGGACAAAATGTTATGGCCATAGTCGATTTCGCCTTCCTGTTCCGATCCCAAATAATCACTCTTTTTTCAAATCTCCCCAAAATGAACTCTCGAGAGCCAAAAACATGATGCAAGTCGTGAAAACTTAGGCCCCCTAGTGACGTCACTTTTAGGGGGGTAAACTTTTGGGGTGTTGTCTGGCCCTACTCGTCGACCGATTTCCGATGACAACTCTTTCGTTTTCGTGCGATGCTTAGTTTGGAGATTAGATGGGGGGGGGGTATCAACCTCCATACCAACTACCCCGTCTGGGGGGGGGGGGCGCAGAGACGGGGTGTGAGGATATGACTGGAAAGACGGGGAGGGTTAACCTCTGGAAAGCCTGGAATGCATCTGCTTGCGGGACGTTTCAGGTCATCGTTAGGCGTCAGACGCAATGTTAATGCGGACATCGAGGGATCTCCAGTAAAGAAAGAAAATAGGTGCCAATCTGATTTCAGGTGTCATTCAAGAACTTTGAAATATGCGCCCGCGACAAGCGCGCTCGGATGCTCACTAGTGTGCGCGCGAAGAATATAGTTACAATTTATGAGACTGTCTCCATAAAATATGATGCGAAGTGCATTTATGAAAGCTAGCTTGCCTTCAGACGTCAATTTCATTGCCACTTACAGTGATATATTGCGCATATTGTTACTTTGCGTATTGTCTTCTGGACTAGTTTCCACCAGACGGCGGGCCGCCGGCGGCGACGCCCGCGGCTCGCGGCCCATCCAGGACCAAGATACCTTTACTAGAAGGTAGATCGAAGTTTTCCTTCAAGCCCGCATGACGTCACCCGAAGGTTTTTTAATATGGTATCAATATGGTTGCAGAATACTTTTTTCAAATCATACGCAATGGTTACTTTTATTTTGCTTCCTCTACAAGCAAGTATATTTATCTTCCGCTGACTGAGTTATTAATATTGTCCTGTTCTTTCCATTGAACATTTGTTACGACACATATTTTTATCATGCATTGGCAAGGTTGGATTTGTGCATTGTAATCTTGCATGTTGAGAGGAATATTTTGTAGTCATCCAGTACGGAGAATATTTTTGTAAAACCTTATGCATCGTAACTCAATCTGCACCCCCCTCTCGGTGAATTTTGAGCACTTTTACTTGATCACAGCAGCTCATTGTCAAACTTAGGAGGTAACTTAGGAGATTCAACCTCCAGATGAGAAAACAAGAAACAATTTTCTGAAGAGGGTAGTGTTCTGGATTCCAAAAATCCACGAGCAGCGTATTTTTCCAAACATGTACATATCTACCTACATTGACATACAACAGTCATTGAAAACGTAGCTTTTTTAGGCCAGCTAGACTAAGGGCACGGTGCATTATTCCTTGATTGCATGGATTATTGATGGATGGATGGATGGATTGATGGATAATTGCATGGATTATTGATGATACATGCATAATTGAATATTTATGTACAATGCAATCATGCTATGAATGCCTTCCTGAAACTTTCCATGAGTTGCAGTCTGATTTCCTGTAGTATGAATTCAGCATCTAGATATTATGTTTGAATGTAACACATCTCTGTTTCAGGTGTCATGCCTTACTGTACAGTACCAGAGCATAGAGGTGGCACTGGGCAGGCAACTTTAATAAAGAAGAATTCTGGTTACACCATTCTTATCAGGATTCTGCCTTAGCAAAATCTCTTAGCATACAATAAAACATGTCTAAGTTCTTAAATGTTGGGGAACCAAGAGTATACTCCAAGCATTTCAAAGAAATTGACACGAGAAGAAACCTAAAGAAAGATCTGCTCAACCCTGCCTCTTTGCAGCGAAGCAAATGTCTCCTACCATCAGCTATTCCTACCATAATATTCCCACCAGCCAAAACCCTGGGTAATCCTGAATTTTGTATTATTATTGATGTTTACATCATTTGCAAGATTACTTTGTTGTGTTTTTCCCTGCTTCATTTGCATGTTGACAATGTTTTTCCTCCACCAAAGAAAAATATGGATAGGCATGGTTAGGCTATATCCTTTTATTTCAAGATTTTGATACTTTTCTCTGAAAAAATAGATTAGGCTAGCAATTTTATGCTAGGTTACCTTGCAATTTCTAAAGCTGTAAATAATTAGTTATTGTATATGAACCAATTTAAAGCCCTCATTTTTTGTATTATTTTGCTTTTCAACGAATTTGTGTGCTTGGTGGGAAAAATATGTTCTTTGTACACCGAAATAACAATCACAATAAGACCCTCATGTCAAGCATTTACCACTAAGTTGTAGCTACACTAAGTTTGGGTCAAAGGTATGAGAAATAGATGATTTGGGTCAGATCTGCTGACTGAAATGGCACATTCATGAGCTACATTTTTTACAGAATGGACAAAGAATGATATCAGGTGACAAATGTATCCATTAGATACATTTACAGTTGAACAAGTTTTTTTCTGCTATATTGTGGGCTGGATCCAGCCCACTATATCTGTTCTATCATCAAAACTTAGTCTGGAATACAAGCATAATCATTTTTGTTGAAAAAATAGCATAGTTCTTGTCATAGAAACACATGTTCAACTTTTTTGACAAAAAGTATCAAGCCTTTTGGAATGGCATTATATAGGTTTTGTTTAAGTGATTGGAGCACGATTGCTCGATGTCCTGACCTGTGTATTTTAAGTATATGTCTCAAACTTAGTATAAAGGAGAGGTTATCATGAGATAACAAGTGAGTGATGCCTATATTTAGGTTGATTCTTTCCATCAACAATTATAGGATTTGTGTAAAATGCCGCCACACGCCACGGTCTTCACTGCGGAGTTGATGGCCATCAGCAAAACTCTTGCATACATCGAGGTTGACGACAATATTTTACATGTTATTTTGACTGATTCTCTGAGCAGTCTTGTGGCGTTGCGCAGTTTTAACCAGCAACATGTCATCGTACGATACATTTTATCGCACCTTACTTCTCTGCATCGCATGGGAAAACAGGTCATACTTTGCTGGATTCCATCACATGTCGAAATCCGTGGTAACGAGCTGGCCGACAGGGCTGCAAGGCGTGCAGCACAAGCGCCAAGGAGTCGCGTTCTCCCACTTCTTGCCAGTGACTACTACCCAATTATCTCATCATTTATTCTCAGACAGTGGCAGGGCAAATGGGACCAAGTGGAGTTCAACCAATTAAAGCAAATCAAACCATAGTTAGCTCCGTGGCCAACGTCCTTCAGCCAAACTAGAAGGGACGAGGTAGCCATCTATCGTCTCAGAATTGGTCACACTCTAGCAACACAAAGGTATTTATTGTGCGGGGACGACAGGCCGAAATGTGTTAGGTGTAATGCCGCACTGACTGTGCACCATGTGCTGGTGGCGTACCAAGCATACACAGAAGAACGTAGGCACCACTTCGGATATGATGCGAATGCTCTGAGGTTGAAGGACTTATTGGGAGATTATTCCCGATTTATACACAATGGAGCAGTTTTGTGCTTCCTTGCGGAGATGGGATTTGACGTAATACATGCACCTGCCTAACTGATTATTTGTTTCCCCAGAACTTATATCAAGCGCCTTAATAGCTACCGATGTTTTATATTCGTTTGTGAGTATGACGCGTGCTTAGGCAACCTTGTTATGGGCGAAATATAACCCAATGGGGTTGACGCACCCTAAAACCCAAATATTCATAATTAAAATGGCAAACATGCATAAGAAGCCACTGGGCCATTTTTCATCACAACGTTGTTTTTCTGGTGATTTCTGATTTCTGATTTCTGATTGTTCCCTTGGAAAATGAAAACTTCCAAGGATATAAGCACTTTAAGTTCAAGTACTTCTATCTAAGAAATCAGTCCAAGAAAAGAATATCAAAAACATTGAAATAACTTTTAAAAAAAGCAAGAAGAAAATTGACTACATATACCTGCTATCCCACCTCAACAACATATGGGAAGTGTGGGAAAAGGTTTTGGTTGTGGTGGTATATAATGAAAAAAAAACATACAATTATCAATAAATATTAATGCAACCTAACCTAGCCTACTGATGTTCGACGGCCTAACACCTACCGATGTTGAATCACTTAAACGCACTAATATTGGATTACTTAAAACCTACGGATGTTGGATTGCCTAAATATTATTTTAAAATGTGATTTTCAAAACAAATTGCAGAGGACTGTCCATAATAGCCAATGCACGTGGAGGGCATGTATCGTGAAATAAATAAATAAATATATAAATAGGAACACGTCAGCCTTCCACAGCCGCCGGCTGCCAGCGACCATCGTGAAGACAACGGGTCAGGCGTGCACGGTCAAGTTCGCGGACCGCCGATAGGTCATTCACATAATGACCAGATCAGGTCGCGAGTGATGCCGTTGCTGTATCCGTTCCCGAAGCCGTCCCGTCGGCTCCTGCGACGTCATTTGCCCGAGGAGTATCTCAGCTGAGGCCACCATCAGTGGTAGCCTTACCTGCTGGCGTGTGTGTTCCCTTGCCGCCCCAGTTCAGTACATAAGATACTATATATATATATACAAATACACAAATATATATTACGTGGGCTATATGGGGCCTCCTGTCGGTGGCGGATCCAGGGAGGGAAGTTGGGGCATGTGCCCCCCCCACACCCCAGTGGCGCAACCAGGATTTCAGTTCGGGGGGGCAGGGTTGGAGAGCGGGCCCCCTCGCAAGCGGGCCCCCTCATGTTTTTAAAAAAGTCTGCGGAAAACATGCACTTACTTTTGAGCGGGCCCCTATGTCTGTAAAACTTCGCAGAAATAAAAGCACTTTTCCTTTACGTTCCCCTTCCTATTGGTTCAGTGCGGGCCCCTGGATCAAAGTGGGCCCGGTTCGAAGCGGGCCCCTGGTTCCAGAGAGCCCCTGGTTCAAGACAGGGCCCCAGGTTGAAGCGGGCCCCTGGTTCTAAGCGGGCTATTGGTTCAATGCGGGCCTCTGAATCAAAATGGGCCCCGGTTCGAGGCGGGCCCTGGTTAAAACGGGCCCCCAGATTTTCAGTTGGTTCAAAGGGCCCCTGATTCGAGCCACAGATCCGCTTCGCGGGCCCCTAGCCAGGGCTTTGAGTAGGGTGGCCCACTCCGAGCCAGGGGCCCGCTTCGCGGGCCCCTGGCTCGGAGCGGGCCCCAAAAAATTTCCGGGGAGCCATGGCCCCTTGGCCCCCCTGGTTGCGTTGCCGCCCCCATAAAAGGTGGCGTCCCTTCGACTAGGAAAATGCGTC
Source organism: Ashinkailepas kermadecensis (assembly GCA_034440615.1). Classification (NCBI taxonomy): domain Eukaryota; kingdom Metazoa; phylum Arthropoda; class Thecostraca; family Neolepadidae; genus Ashinkailepas; species Ashinkailepas kermadecensis. The sequence continues at coordinate 143,656 of JAOTOM010003461.1, forward strand.
CCTCCGCGAAGGCTCGAGTGCACCCCAACACCCTCGAATTTTTCAGCCACAGGCGCCTCTCGGCAGGAAAGGCACCCCTCAAGCTACTTTCGTGGTGGTGCCACTCCAAACACGTGTCCCTTCCTCAAGATGACAATTCCTGGATCCGTCCCTGCCTCTTGTGGCAGCTATTGGTTTTCTGTAGCGGCTATGGGACCTCTTATGACGACAGAGAGCCTCCTTGTGCGGTCTAGGGGCGGTCAGATCATTTCAGGCAGTCTTCTGTGGTTACGTTTCGAAACTCTCCTGCCACTGAGGGGAAGAATCTAAGGCGCACTTAGCTTCCCCCCTCTGTCTGTCCTTTCTTTCGCTCTTGAACGGGGGTGACAACTTGACCAGCTAAAACGGACGGTAGAGGGAGCCTACCAATATCGGGAAAAATCCCTTTATTTTGGAGGCACTTGATGGTCAGCCTGCCGGAACTGGCACATTATTAGGCAGGAAGATTGTTACTGGGTCATTTAGGATACATTTTGCTGAAGCTGAAGAATAGGTCTTTCAATTGGTATACGTCAAAGTGATCTATATTGCCATAAAACATGCAAGAGAGCGTAGAGAAAAACGGTAAAATTGCATGTAAACCAATGGTGAAGGGAAGCCTTCAAGCCCGCTACCAAACCAACTTCGTGGGGGCCCGTCCAGGACCGCCTGCCGTTCATAATATGGCGGGGCGTGGAACCATTCCGTGAATGTTAATGGGTCCCAACGCCAAAGTTACAGGCATATTTTCATATTTAAAACGATAGGCGCTGTGCCTGGCATTAGTTCCACCACCATTGGAGTTGAAGCAGACAGGTTTTCTCGATATTGTTTAAGAACATTACGCTAATGGGTGTTGAATGGAAATAATGCATCTACAACCGCGAATTTTACCTACACCATTTTGGCGTAACGGAGCCGATTTTGCTTAGTAGTATTGTTGAAGGGTGGAACTTACTTTTTGTCGTGCCACCGCTCGGCGGCCCTTCGGATCCTCTGGGCAGCAACGGTCGGCGCTTGACGTCCATCGAGCCATGCCAGAACCTCAATAATGCCGGAAAGCTGCATATCAAAATGAAAAAAATGACAGGGTTAGATATCTATAGAAAGAGCCGAGTATGACATCAGAAGGCAGGTGATTTTATGCCGGTTTATTTAAGACCATTGGGAATTAATTCGCTAATGTAGAACATGTGATATACAATCTAAGGGAATACAATATGAACATTCGACACAGAAATCATGGAATTGAGTGGAAAAATGACAGAGTTAGATATCTATAAAAGTAGTCGAGTATAGCATCAGAAGGCAGCTGATTTCATGTCCGTTTATTTGAGGTCATTGGACTTTAATTCCCTAATGTAGAACATCTGATATACAGTTTAAAGGAATACAATGTGATAATTCGAGACACAAATCCTGGAATTGAGTGCAAAAATGACAGGATTGGATATATTCATAAAAGCAGTCGAGTGAAGGCATCAGAAGGCAGCTGATTTTATGCCAGTTTATTTAAGACCATTGTAAATTAATTTGGTAACGTAGAACATCTGATATACAATTTATAGGAATGCAATGTGATAAGTTAGGACAAATATTCTGGATTTGAGTGCAAAAGTGACAGGGTTAAACCTTCATGGAAGTTATTCAAGATGATATAAAAATGTAACACGTTCGATTTTCGTTTAGTAAGAACATTGGTAATTGTCAGCAAATCACGCAGAACATGTATGACGCGTTTGTATTACAAGATGCTGAGTGGCCAATTGCTCCCATCTCACTTTAAGGGCAATGTGACAGTGTGAAATGATTTGATAATTACACGAACTACACATCATAATAGAGGTTGTTTCCATGCTGTTCAAATTCGACCATTAGAATTTACTTGCACCTCCTCTAGAAACTAGAATATAGCATTAATCATAGCAAGCCCACTCTAGTGGTGTTCCTTCACAACCCCACCAGCAGACGGACGCCACCGGTATTATGTCCGCTCATGACGCCTAACTTATTTCATTGTTTATTTAAGATTTATTGGGGGGGGGGTAAAGGAATTGGTGAGAAATGGTGGGGGTATGTGTTTTTATTTTTTTTAAAGGTTAAAAATTTATGGAAATTTAAATTATGAAGGGAAAAATTTTAAGGAAGGATTAAGATTTAATAGTAAATATTAAAAAGGTTAGTTATTTGAAAATAGTTATCCTTTGGGGATTATGATCCCTCCCTGTTAAGTTTATTTTTTAATAAAATGAATTATGGAAGAATGAGACACCTAAAAATGCATCTAGATGAGAATGTAAAAAGAATAATTGAGAAAAAAAAAAAAACCAAACAGAAATCTAAAGGGGGAGAAAAAAAAAAGAATAAAGGGAAAAAAAACCAAAAAACCCCGTAACCTGACCTGATTTAGCAGGATCCGCACCCGATCGCAAACGCTCATAGACGTTCATAAGGACCCGTAGAAGTTCGCAAGTGTCCGTAGCCGTTTGTAAGGGCCCGTAGACGGTCTTAAATGCCCGGAGACGTTCATAAGGACCAGTATTCGTTCGTAAGCGTTCGGCCAGACCTGTAGGGTCCGACAGCAGCCTTTAAAGTGTTGCACCTCCTCCATCTCCGCCATAGCGATCACGTATGGTGTAAAGGGGATTGCGTTCGGGCAGCACTAGGTGCCCGTCCGGAATACAAGGAAGGTACTCGACACCGCCAATCCCCCTTAGCCCCCATGACGAGCCTTGTGTCAGGACGTCAAATTTTGCTAATCTGATGGCCACTGATGCTGACAGGTCGGTTGAAGCACAGTATGCTTGAGTCCCAGGTGGATCGCGGTCCCGGGAGTTATACCGAATACAATGACGATGTTTTACTGATATTCGATAACTTAGTAGCTCAACTGGGAACATTCTGAACACAAGGCTACGCTGGTTCCGTGAGGAAGTATGTGATCTGGCGGGTCATGTCCATGTGTGGAATGTGATGTAAGATTATGGTCGGAATTGCATCTACAGTAGAATAATGCAACTTAAATGATCACATCTATCATTGTTAGCTGAGAAATGCACTATTTCCATTCTTATATCAATGATAGATTTCCATCGATTTAGTAGTTTCCCAATATGACGCTGGGATCAATTGACGTGGTCTATGATCGGCTTAGACACTTTGAACAGACCATATGTAACTGCAGCGCAAATGAACCTCAATATCATCACCGACCATTCATGGACGACATAGTCGTTAACATTATAAGAATCCCATGATCGTTCAGGCATCTGTTTCTGTGGCAATATTTGGCATAATCTAGGCTTGCCCGGCATTCAATTTTAACACAGCACATCTGAGAAAACCAGTTTTAGAGTATGCCACGCATCCTAACTTCAAGTAGTTTCATCATTGACCTCTATAATAACTGGACAGCCAGGCTTCGCCGCCCGCCGTAAGCTCCGCGTCCAATTCCGGCCGGTCCCCGGCTGGAGCGGCGGTATATGGGCAAAGCCGGGCGCGCCACCCGCTCGCATGCTTTTGCCCTGGAATGAAATGTTGTAAAATGAAAAGTTGTTGATAGATTTTGATAAAAAGTAGTGAAAAATGATGCTGGGTTTATAATAAAAATATAGAAAATATTGAAACCTCTGGTAAAATATTATTACTTGTGCTTTTGAGGTGTCACATGACTTAGATCCCCGTTTTGCCAGCTTTGTGCGGTATTCGGCATGTGTACCCCATGTAATTAAGACCCCGGATACCCGATAAATGCTAGCGAAGTAAAGCTGGGAATGTTTGTAGTTGACAGCATATGTGTACTGTGTCTGCATCCTATATCCTAATCAGGGGCGGATCCAGGAATTGTCATGGGGAGGAGTATTTGTCGGGGCGCCATTTCTTCGGGCACCCTGCGAAAATACCTGAAGGGCGCCTTCGGCCGAAAATCCGTTTAGCGGAGGAGGAGGGCGTGCACTTGAGCACACTGGAGGGGTAATTCTAACGCTGAAAATATGAGAGGGAGCACTCGAGCCATCCCGGAGGGGCGCGGGTTCCAAATTGCATGGGGACATGTCCATGAATCCGCAGACCATCCCTGAATCCACACGACCATCCTGCAGGGGCACGGGTTGACGCTCAGGCATAGGTATTGCTTTATATACTTTCGAGAGGGCAAGTGTCCCATCAATGTTGGCTTTGCCCCACCCCCGCCGACAATAATTGCAAGCTTTGGCATCGGATCCTATGGGTGTGATCCCAATAAATTTGGATCTGCCAATTGCCTTCATGTGTTTGCCCCCCGCCCGAATGATTTTCAAAAATCAACATCCGTTCGCTCAGGACTCCCTCTTTAATTGTAGTTATTTCTATCAGCCTGGGACCTCTTTCAAGGGCGTAGCCAAGAGGGCAGGCGTGGATACGAGATCTTTCGTGGAAGGGCATATCTGGATGCACTGCATGAGGCCCCAGGGAGACCATTCAGCTAAAAATTTCGAAATGAGCGCACTCGAGGGTCTTGGAAGGAGACTTCGGCTGAAAATTAAAATGGGGTGCACTATTTAGTGCATTCTAAGAGGCACATTTTCATCTGGAGGGCGCCTTTAGCTGAAAAATTGGAAAGGGTTGCACTGGAGCCTCACGAGTAGGTACACTTTTTCCTGGTAAGATCGGGCGCCACCTTGCCGCGAGCGGACCCATGTCCTCTTTGCCCGCGGTATCTGTCTCTGCAGGGGGATGAACGGCAGGGACGCGGCAGGTCAGGTGCAGGCTTAATGGGAATAGATGATGAGGTTTTGCTTGATATATGCATATATATCAAGCAAAGTTTTGCTTCATATGTGAATATATCATTTGAAAATGATATAGTCATTTCACCACCGATAACGCCCCCAGCATCATCACTCTACATCCCACAGCTGCGCACTGCGCGGTGTGGTGTGGCGCTGAAGCGCTGCGGCGCTGGAAGGCGCTGTGCGGTGCGCAGCGCCTTCCAGCGCCACCGCAATACCCATATGCTCCAAACCAAGAAAGTACCGATGTGATTTGCTTCGTTTACCTCCAGATATGGGCCTCTGTCGACGATGGAAAAAGTACAAATTGGTTGAATATTTTGCAAGTTTGTGACGTACAAAGTCAAACGTGCCGGACGAAATGGTGCGTGAAAATGACGGTGAAGCATGCTGAGCATATCCAAGCAACACATTTAAACTAACGCCTATGAACTATATCAACTATATTGAGTAATGTCTAGACTGGCTGCTATTTTCCCGACTAAACGTACACATTAGTTATACCAATGATGCCAAACGCACGGCAAATTGGCAAAGTACATGATAGTTGGCTTTTTGGCCCAGAACGGATTGGCGTAGGACCGCGAAATTCGAACACAGATATTTTTCCTACAGCCCTTAGTCACCCCTGCAAGTGTCGCGTTCCCAGCTTTCATAACTAAGATGTTAATTCTTAATGTTTTTCGCTTTCTATCTCATACCTATCCTTCTTCAACATCTTGCAAACATCTCTTAGACTGATGCTGGTTTAGCTTGCGCACTGTAGTACTTCTTAGAAGTCATCTATGGCTTTGGATGATCACCGTTCTGGCGCTCACGCTTGCCAGGTAATTCATATTGTGCTTTGTTACTCTTTCACACAGCTACTGATCCCGTACGAAGCGGAACGGAATTTTCCATCTCACACAAAATGAGTCACAGTGCGTTGTATTGCAAATCCCGAAGTTTGATGTCAGTGATTGCGACGTGACGTGATTGCGGATTTATTTGATGTTGGGCGACTTCTGGCGAATGCACTCCCACTGAGGGAAATGCAACATCACCGTTTATGCGCAGTCATTAGATCACAGAATGTCATTGGGCCGCCCGTCGAACCCAAATTTGTTTATGTCTGTCTGTTTGGCATGGTGGGAAAAACACAGACATCCCAACTTTTGTTAATTTGCATTGCTCATCCATTCAGTCCCGCAACTTCTGGATAGTTACAACCCGTGATTTGTAGTATATTTGCCTTTCGCCTCCCTTCATACTATATCTTTCTCTGTCCTTCCCTTATTCACTCATTTACTCGAGCACTCATTCAGTTGGCATCCTACTCTTGTGTTGAAGACGACACTTTTTAGAGCACAATGGTGATGAATACAACGTTGTGTTTCGGCAATACTTTGACCAACAACCCTAATGTCGAAGTTGAGAGTCGCTCGTGCAACTAAGGACGAACTCTCAACTTGTCTAACTAGGGTGGTTTCTTGGGTGGTTTTGACCTCGGGGTCACGTGGGGTCCACCCTGAATAATGAAAGGTATTTGGCGCTGCATGACCGACGCAGTCCCCCGGCATTTAAGCTCCAACAACCAACCAACCAACCGATGGACGTAGATTGGTTCGACGAGTCAAATGGTGTACTTTCGATTGGGATTGTGGCTAATTTTGGGATCGAAAAAGGGCTTTCAGTGAATTTTCGTGATTTTTTTATCGAAAGGGTCTTCAGTAGCCATTTTGGCGCATGTATTAAAATACTGAAAACTGCATTTCTTACATGTGCTTTGGAGGATATAATTTCAGAAATTCTACATGTCAGTTGAGCTTTTCATAGAAATTCCGGTGGTACGTGTTTCATGAGGCTCAGTGTATTGAATCCCCCCGTGAGAGTGGTGCGAAGGCTGAGAAATCGCTAAACCTTCGGTACTTTGCCACAGTCTCTTTATCACTGCCGTGTTCCAAGCCAGCCATGTCACGATGTGCCGTGTAATGCAACATCACGCGGTGAATGACCTCCAAAACAAAAACAAAGAACAAGTTTTGTTGTTTTGAAAATAGTATTTACATGGTGTTGTATGTTCGTTGAAATTCGATGCGAAATTCCTCATTTATTAAATAATTCCCTTGATGTTTGATTAGTTTGAACTATTTCGGAAAACACAGATAAGCCAAGCATTCGGGATTCGCCACAATAATGACGAAAAATATTGGTAGAACGGAGAAGGGATGGACTATTGTTTCCGAACTTCTTGGTTTTCGCTCCGGAATGCTACGGTCCTGGACTTTCTGATTTTATACTTTTAGAACAATTGGATTTTACGGTTTTAGACTTTATGAACTCTGGCCTTTTCTGTTTTGGGTGTTGATATCTTTAGACTTTGAGATTCTTGGATTTTCGTAATTGGACTTCTCTTTGGATATTATGGTTTTGGATGCTCTGAAGAGCCTTCGTGGATTCCGATGTGGGAAATTGAAACTAGAAAATATCGTTCTTTCAAGGCCCTTTACATAGGTTCTTTTTCTCAGCTGACATTCCGGTTATCGGCTAAGGGGGCGAGGACGGCCTTATTCTTCTTTAGTGGTGAAGTGTAATCGGGTAGAACACAGCATGTGGTGATGGTGATTTTCTTGTGATGGATAGCATGTGGGTGGGAATGTGATGTGATAGGTATTACAGAAAACTTGGGGGCAAGCATCAAATGGGCTCTTCATCTTTAATTTTGGTGCTAAAATCGGATGCTGGTGGGATAAATCTCTGCATCAAGCTGGTTTGGTATATTTCAACGTTTTTTGTTCCACTCTTGCTCTTCATTTGGCAAATTTCACTTGGCAAATTTTGGCAAATTTGGCAAATGAAATGGCCTTGGGCAAATTGTGCTTTAAAGTTATTGTTACTGATTTCTTGTAATTTATCTTTCCAGTGCAATATTTATGCATGTAAATGAATAGGACTGCTCATTTTTAGTGCAAATGCTTACTTTTCAGTTTCTGAACAAAATAACACCATAAAAGGGCTTTGGGATTAGGTAACAACAAAAGGTAATGTTTGAAACTTTAAAAATGCCAGCAAAACATAGTATAACCTAGCCTAACCAGTATTATTATTGTATTTTAAGGTAACCATGAGTCAAGTTTTACACTCATTTTACCTCATTGAAACATACAAAGGGTCTAGGTTTGGTTAAGTTAGGTTGGTTGTAATTTAGATTGTTTTTTTGTTTTTGGGAAATGCAAGAAAAAGTGTTTTTGTTCAAAAACAGTTCAAGTCAGTTTGGATTAGGTGAGGCTTCTCTAATTTGGATTTTTTGACAAATGTTTGGGATTTTTTCCACTTTTTGGGTGTTATTTTGCCTATCAACTGAAAGAGTATGCATTTGCAGAGAAATGAGTGTTCACATCATGCTGAGCGCATTCATAAACATGGGACATCAAGTAGGCAGTGGTTAAGCTGAGCATCTGGCACACCAGAGGTACAGGGGTTAAATTCCCTGTGATGCTGCCCTTCCCTGCCAGGGTGAGAGGCAAGTGATGCTGTATGGCCTCAGCTGCTGAATGTGTTGTAAAGCCACAATCAACCCAATCTACATTCATAGACATTGCATTGGGAAAATAAATGATAAGAGAGTAGAGAATTACCTAGACTGCAAGTTTACCACCCTAGCCCTCCTTTTAGGAGATAGAAAACATTCCAAATAGTAATATTTGAAAATTTTCAAGTTTTTCCAAAATTTTCTTCAAAGTTTTCCATTTAAAGAAGAAACCCTGACCCAACCTCATCTAGCCTAGTATAATATACTTCTCAGAAACAATACCCTCTATAAATTATAAAATTGAACTCTTTTTTAACTAAAAACTGAAGCAAACATACCAAACAAAACCATATGCTGGCTATTATTAGCAATACAGTTGATGCACCCTAAAACCCAAATAACTAACTAACCAAACAAAACCCATTTGTTTACTTTATGGAGAGCAAAATATGTGCAAAGCTTGTCTGGTGACACCTTGCAGCACAATAATGCTCTTCAGTCTACATCCCCCATCCATGTCCCAGATGTGAAGCATGACAAACAGCTCGATGCTCACCAGCCATGGAAAAACCCACCAAATGCACTAGGAGGAGGGCAAAAGTCTGCACCAGGGAGATTGAACACATAGGATTAAATTACCAAAACATGAGGTAAGAGAAAATCAAGGAAGCGTAGGCAAGTGCCTTTTCTACATGTCATATCCTTCACATTTAATCAGTAAAATGCCCATCAACATGATTAAAGCATAAACATCCTTCACTTTCCACCCTGTTATTTTGAACTGCATAAGATACTGAACTGAACTTGGCAGCAATTTGTGTGTGAGCTAAATAAATTTGACAGCTATCAACCTGGACAAATGTGGAGCACTGTTTATTTTGCTGTTTTATCAAATTGCAATTTTCCCCTTCTTGTGATTTTGAAGATGTGTGTGATTTGTCGGTGAATTATCAGCCCACCTGCAGGTACCTATCCCTCCACCAATTGCTACACCAGCCACATCAGCCACACCACTGCCTGCCTGCCCTGCACTGACATGATCCTGTCAAAAGGTGCACAGCGCTTTGCAGTTTGTTCCATTCACTGTGGTAAGTAGGTGCCTACCTACCTACCTACCTACCCACCTACCTACCTACCTACCTAGGTGGGTACCTGAACAAATGTACATGTGTGTGTGAGGACATCCTGGAGACCCTGACATTTGACCACATTTGTGCATGCACAGAATACATTAAGTTCCAAGTTATCATGTTTTTTCCCGGTAGCCCCATATGAATACACCTTGGCCTGCCTAGGCATGATCCGAAGACCACCAACCCGCATTGAGCTGCGACTGGAAGACCTTCAGGAGTATGAAAACATGAAAAAAAGAAAGGGAGCTCATGAGAAGTGAACTGCACCCAGACAGCATGCAGGAAACACCTGTAGCAAAAACAAAGCAACAGATGGTAGAGGAGAGGCTGGGTTTAGCTCCACAGAAGACAAATACTGCCAAATAAGCAATTCATTGTAAGTTGTTGGCTAGGCATTGTAGAACTTCATGCATGTGAACTAGCCTTGCAATATAGCGGTTCATCATCACAATGTTGTCCCAGCAAATGGATAACAAATGTTATGGTGGGAGAAGTCATTGGATTGTGTTCATGTTTCAAGTTGCCCTTCCTTTTTCACCAGCATGCAGTGCTGCAGTGTCCATCTTTTTGTTTAAGGAATAGTACCTAGCTGATGAAGTTGTTAATTTCAAGCAGTTTCACATCACTCTTAAGGGCCTTGGTTGGATACCCGGGAGGGGGGGACCGTCTGGAATAAGTGTCACACTGTGCTGGGTCCCCAGCCTTCCCACATTACCAGAAATAGCATGGCTGATGCGGTAACTAGAGGGCAGCTGGTAGGCCCCTTCTATCTGTGCCCTCCCCCTTCCTGCTATAAATCTTAATCAGACCATCAACACATTCTTTGAGCTTGAATGGCAGAAAGGAACTAGGACTCCATTGATAGCTCAAAACACTGAAAAACCATCTAGTGTTATGGGAATCATCGGTGGACATCCCGGTGGGACGAAGTAGTTCTTGCTAGGCTGAGGGATAAGGCGCACGTACGCCACCCACCGTTACTTGGTAATGAACGAGTCGAGACCGACCTGCGACTATTGTGATGTGCCGCACGGTGTGTCATGCTCTGTTGTCATGTCCTTGCCTTTGAGTGCAGCGAAGACGGAATTTTGGGCGACGAGCGGACGCGCTTACGCTTTCTGGTATTCTATTCAGGTGACGATTCGCGTTTTTATTCAGACGGGTAAATTACTTGAATATATCTCATACATCAAGCTCCATGTCATCTGTCCGTCACTGTTACAAGCTTTTCTTGTGTATGTATGCTGAAGGATGTGACTTGGGCGTTTGTGTGTTTTTATTACTTCACAGGAAGTCCTGATTATAATAAACCGGTAGTAAACTATTAGTTATGGGCGCTAAATGACCAAACCTGGTCGATGCGCCCTAAAACTCAAATAACCAACCAGGTGGGGTGCGGGAAGTCCAAAGTTTGCATAGTCCCTATGGTATATACTGGATATTCTAGACCAAAATGTACTGTGTACTTCCTTCCCCATGTCTGAAAAGATGTATGTAAACTGCATCCAACTGTACCCATCAGTGGAACATACATGTATTGTATCTGATGAGCTTCAACTGGTGATATCCGAGAAGTCAAGTGGGAATACCTGGTGATGTGAAAATCCTCAGGAAGCTCCATTGTATTATGTAAACAAAAATTATGAGTGTCTGGGTCTATATTTCAGAGGATTTGATTCTGAAGATATCTATATTTGAGCACACTGCAAGGACTGCACAACTTCAGACTGGAATCTAGGAAATATGTGCTCGATGTATTACCATGTGCTCTTTCGACATATGGTCCAATCTGACATTGCTCATATCACACGTCTGTTCCACGGTCAGCATGGCATCGTCGCTGGCTGTTTGACCTGCCAAACTGTCTGCATGTGGTTCACGGCCAATATATCACAGTGACGCTGTTGCTCCTGCTCTGGAAGCGTTCCAGTTTTGCCGTACCAGCGGTCCCAACCTGACCTCCCCCCGAAGTGGCGTTGGAAAAACGGCGCTGCTGGCCGCAGCCGGGCAGCCGCTGTCGCGGCATGGCAGCCTGACGCAGCGCGCGCTGCCGCTGGCCGTGGCGGCGCTGCTGGCGGCGCCCGCCGCGCAGGCCGTCTGCTGCTTTCCTCTCGCCGCCGGAGACGTACATGCCCCGGCTGGAGAGGTGGTGCTGGCCGGCCTGCAGCTCGCATTCATGGCCGCCGAGACGGTGTGCGCGGTCACGTGTATGGTCGCCTTCGCGGGGGAATAGCGGCCTCCCGGCACTGAAGTAACGCCTGGTGAGCGGCCGCTTTAGCCTTAGCTGTGAACTGGTGATGGTGCCCAGGTGGCCGCCTTCTTCCCAGGGAGTGATGAGGACCGTTTCCTGCGTGGTGTTACCGACAAATTGGTGATCGCCGCTTGTGCGGTCGCTTGCGTGGAAGAGTAGTCATAATCACCTTCGTCACGGAACAGCAATCGTATGTGCGGTCCCGCTCTGCCAGAGGACATGGACTATTGCCTGTGCGGTTTGCCTTCGTCGGAGGTCGCGGCAATCCGGATCTCACCTGGTGATGCAACACTGGATGGACACTGGACTGGTGCTACCACAGTGATGCAGATGCCAGGCTTTGACTGACACACCTACCCAGACACTGCTCTGGTGTTGTTCTCGAGCAGCAAAGCGAAGGTGGCCAAACGGAGTGGTGGCGAGTGGACACCGAGTACTGCGGGTCATCCGGAGTCATTCGAAGCGCAACTGGCCACCTCCGGTTGGTACGGATTCGTGCGAGAATAAATGGCTTTGTTCCGAAGAAAGCGCGGGCGGGTAATCTGACGCCTTGTGGGTCACGAGCTTCCTCGGCAAGTGTTCCACAGCAGTGCCTATCCCCGCGCGGCAATCGTGCCCCATCCCCGCACAATTTCGTCGCGCAGATCTCTAGCAGCATCTGGTGTCGTCTGCCCGTTTGTTTGTTTGAAGCTCGGCCGCCTCGCTGATCGCAATATTTTGTATTGTTCCTATGGCGCCTTTTACTCACGTTTTCCTTGCATGTGTAATGCTCAAAATTGCTATATTGTGATTTTTCTGCCAACACTGCACTCCCATTTGCAGTTCGCAATCCTTCTTCGTGGCTGCATGGAGCTACTATGGTTCGATTTGATTGAACATGCTTGTGACAACCCCGGCCCAATCCCATTAAGGGCTTCTATGTCGACAGTGCATCTGACCATAATACACCTGGTGATAAAAACCGATGGGCAAAGCTTGCGACTTCGATACAACTTGTTTGGAATACAAATTAAAGAGAAGGCCAGGATAAAATGAATCTCCCCAACCACCGACATTTGATCCCTTGTATGATTATTGCTTGTTCGTTGACCTCGATTCGCGGCCTTTTCGTCAGATTTCATGCCGATACACGTGGGCATCCAACGGTTTAATCTAGTGTAGTGTAATGTAGTATAGTATCTAGTATAACAGAAATGGCACTGGCTGGCTGAACGATCAATAGCGCCTCGAGGAGCCTATCCACACCGCTAACAGCACACCAGCGACGGGCGCATCACCAGCTGTGAGGGCGTCTCCGTTCCGGCACGGAAGCTGGCTCTCGGCACACCGGCGGCCGAGGTGACTGGGAACCTCGTAGATGGCATCGTGAGTCGACATCGAATATTTCAGTCTGCTTCGCCTACAACAATGTCATTGAATCACGTCAGCACTAGCTGGCAGACAGGCGGGGCACGCGATCCCGTATGTCAAACGAGCTTCCGGGGTAGGTGCATCCCCCCACGTGTTGTGCGTTTACTGAATAACGACGCGTCCTCGCCGACGATGTATTGAATACAAACACCCGAACTGTGAGACACAGCCTCTCGCACGGATACGGAAACTACAACAAAGCACAAATCACGTCACCACACACAATTGCGGCTCCTGGAAGAACATCTGTCCCACTCAAATCCAGGACTGATTACCATCAGGCAGAGTTCGCAACCCAGGTGAAGACGGCACACAGCGACTACAGATTTCATCGCCGACCGATCACTGGACACCACTGCTACTGTGGCGACGCATGCCCGCCACACGACTAGACGGATCAACACTTCGCATTAAAGCCCGCGGCAGACGGCTCGCGCCATTTCTGCTCGGTGGCTTGAAACACGATCTGGTTGGAAATTCAGATCGACAATTCTATCAAATTAAGAGCTGGTGATGTTACATTGTCGGGAAACTTGAGCAATAGCCAAGCCAAGAATTAACGAGTTCCGCTGATCGGGGAAATTAGTGCTCTAGGTGATCATGAAACTTCGAGCACCGGAAATCTAATGCTCCTCGAAGTACAAATTGCATTTTCTTTATTATTTGTGATTAGCTCGTACAACCACACACACAAGCTGAAGACCAAGATACAAATACATCCCAAAACCGCCCCATTTAATCCTTGCATTATTGCTTGTCCTTCTCGATTTGCGGCCATTTCGTCTGATTTCATGTCACCGCACGTGGGTATCCTACGGTTTGCTCGGTCTCGAACAGAAATAACACTGGCCGGCTGAAAGAATCAACAGCGCCTGAACGGCCTATCCAGCGCACCCTACAGCCCACCGGCGAGCGGGCACCGTCCCCCGCCCTGAGCGCCTCTGCGTTCCGTCCGTCACGGAGCTCTGGCTCGCGCCGCTGCCGACGGCCCAGGTCCTCTGGGCGGGGAACTGGTGATGGCGTCGTGGATGGCAGCGGCCACGTAGTCGGGTTAGCCGAGCGCTGAGACCCGCCATGTTCACCCGGCCGCTGCGCAGCGGTAGACGTGGTGCTCGTTCACGCAGGTGGTCGCACTGCTCAAGCTGTCGGCCAGAGCGTGCCGGTTGACCTCGGGATCGACCCCCACTGCAGCACAACTCGACCGAGCTAGCGGTGTGGCGGTCATCATGGCATTACACCATGACTATTACCTCTATTTGACCGGAAC